>PVKU01001897.1:0-261375 GCA_004027475.1 Anoura caudifer | reverse complement strand
CAAGTTCAAGGAGTTCATCATCACCAAGCCCTTATTATATGAAATGTTAAAGGGACTTATCTAAGAAAAAGAAGATAAAAAATATGAACAGTAAAAAGACAGCAAACTCACAGGTATTAACAACCAGACCTAAAACAAAAGCCAACTAAGCAAACCACTACAACAGGAGCAGAAACACAGAAATGGAGATCACATGGAGAGTTAGCAATAGGGGAGTGGGAAGAGGAGAGAGGGGAACAAGGTACATAGAACAAGTAGCATAGATGGTAGGTAGAAAATAGACAGGGGGAGGGCAAGAATAGTGTGGGAAATATAGAAGCTAAAGAACTTATGACACATGGACATGAACTAAAGGGGGGAATGTGGGTGGGAGGGGGTGTGCAGGGTGGAGGGTAATGAAGGGGGGGAAATGGGACAACTGTAATAGCATAATCAATAAAATATAATTTAAAAAAAGAAGTAGATGTATAAGAATGCCTATATAACATGATGGAGGTAGCAAAGAAAAGTTCCGGACCCTTAGAAAAGGCTGCCTGCTAAGAGCAGAATCAAGGATGGAGTGGGGGTGGTGTGTGAGACTTGTTTTTTATCATAAGCAGAACTGTTTGCTACGTTACCATATCCATAAATTACTTCAGTAAGAGTAAAAATTAAAGTGAATTTTATGTAGAGGTGCTGTGCCACAAAAGACCTCTCACCCTTTGGGCCTGGACCACTCCACACTTTCCCATCGAAGGGTCTGTGCAGCCCAAACAGATTATTGGCAGTACGTGCTGGAGCCACTGGGTGTATGGCTTGAAAGGAGCCCTGTCTCCGTGGCCTCTCTGAGACTTTTTTTGATATTGGCTTTGACACTGAAATTTTGGTTCTACCATTGTTAGTAACAACCACACATTCTCACATCAGCTAACACTGAGGTCAATGGCTTTGGCTCCTTCCTGTTTTAATTAGCATATACAAATTTGTTTCCCTGCCAGGGACAGAAGTCAACAAATCATTAGGATCTTTACCTGCATGCTCAGAAAACACATTGGTGGCGCTGCAAAGATTTTGACCAGGGTTTTTATTATTCAGACAGAACACTTCTCCACAGATAAAATTTCTCACAAAGAATAACCATCTCTTTGAGGGGAATGACAGAGGTAGGGAGAAGACTCACTGTTCTCTGTGCCCTTCAAATTTGGGGCATGGATTCCCTTTTTTATTCAAAGAGTCTATGGAAACCCACTGGCTTCAGTCTCTAAAGCTTAAATTGACAATATTACTAACGTTTAAGGCTCTCTATGGGTTTTTTAAGAAAAGCAGGGCTTTCAGAACCTAAGCCCAAAGATCCCGTTGACAATTTTACAGAGAAGGCACCCAATAAATAGTTGCTGGGCACCCAATAAATATTTTTGACCTTGGCGTTGTTAATGTTGATAATGATCATGACAGTGCAAATGATGAGATGAGTGGGAACTCATCTGGTCACCACGCGAGCCAGAGCGCTGGAACTTTGCGGAGAGTCAGCGCTCGGATTTCCCTAGAATGGCATCTCAGCAATGCCATTGCTCATTTTCCTCAGGGCTGTGCTCTCCCCTTGACATGCTTGCTATAAAGAGTCTCTCTTCCGTACTTTCTCAGCAAATTATTCTGACCCCCAAATGGGTTTTCCAAATACTTCACCATCAAGTCTGACTAGGGGTTCCCTCCACTTGGTAGTTGAAGCTGTTGTGGAGAGTGACCCATGCATTTGGGAGGAACCTATATTTCAGGAAGCCATAAGTGCTTACTAGTCAAGCCAAGCATCATGCATAGAAACCATACTATTAAGTGGGGTATTCTTATCTTTTAGTTGCCAAACACATCCACTAAAGCATTGTCTGGCAATTACACACCTGCAGGCTGGAGGAAAGGGGAGAGACACCTGGAGATCATTGCCACCTAGACATACAATTTAGCGTTGTTAATCAGGCATCAGCTGTCTGAATACAGCATGGCCCAAGGCTGATCCTGGTATTCTACATGCTTCATCACATGGACATGATCTTTGTCCAGGGGATTCTCCATCCCTGCTCCTTCCTCTCTTCCTCTTTTCCTTCTCCCCTTTTTCTTTCCTTCTCTCACCAGGTAGCCTTTGAATTATATGTACCAAACTTTGTTTCGGTAGAACAGTACTAAGAATCACATGCCAACTTCATATTTAGGAAAGTCTGAAAGATCCCAATATCAGGAGGTAAAGTGGGTTTTTTTTCAGACTCTGACTCAGGGATAAGTGGAAAAAAACTCCAATTAAAACAGAGTAGCATCTGCTTGAGTAACACCCTCTCCTACACACACAACCTGATTTGGCTGGGAAGATTCCATGGGCAATTACAAGTACAATGGATGGAAGTGTCTGGGCTCTTTGAAGAAGGAACAGAAGGGGCCACTGCACAGGTGGGACACCTAAGACAGACCAGTAGGATCAAAATGGCTGTGAATTCCTAATCACCAGTCTTCTTTGCATTGTTGGTTTGATGGTCATGACCCAACCATCCCCTGGACTCCTAGACCATGGCCTTTACTTCAGTCTGCTGCTAGGAACAGTACATGCGACTTGTGTCAGTGACCAAATACTTGGAGTACCTGACTGATGGAATTTCTTGGGGAGAAAAAAGCAAAAGAGATGCTCTTGGCTCTTTCATGCCTAAATCCTAACAGTGTGCTTGCTTTTGGTGCTGAAGGCCTGAGTCCTTAGGAAGAACACAGTGAAGAATCTGTTGATAAGGGTGCCTCTGGCTTTCACCCCACTCTGCCATGAAAAAAAAAAAAAAAGGCAGGAACCAGGAAGTATTGGGATTACTAAGGCTTCCTGGCAGCCAGAGCATGCAATAACTACCCACTCCCGATCATTCTCAACTTGCTGGACCAGGTGAGGAAATCCGGGATATTCACACCATCTGAACTCATGGAAATGTGTAACTTCAGAATCCAGGAGGAAGCCTAGAAGGCAGCATCCTACAGTGACTCAGACAATCTGAATACTGAGGGACACCCTTCAGTTTCTGTACTTCACAGTACTAATATTTAGAAGGGCAGAGAATGAGGGATAAATAAAAACCGATTAGTGGGGAAATGTTCCCTGGAGGAAGTGGCCCACATATTCTACTGCCACTTTCAAGACCAGCTTCCCACTGTCCCTGCACTCCCACCCCTGAATCATAACTACAGTCCTCTACATCTGTGACCTGTTCTCCTGACAAAACTGACACAGGTTCTCCCTTAAGGACAGTGCTTCCCCTACCGCCCTTCCCATACTCCATCTACCACAGGCTGAGCAGAGAGAGCAGCATTCTTACATCCCAATGTAATACATAGACTATTATTCCTGTACCTGCAAGTAAAAAATTCTCCTCTGGTGAATTTTGGGCCACTAGGTTATACCGTAGCTCCCTTCATTGACTAAACTGCTACCTTCCTTGTTCCTCCTCCACATTTACCTCTGACCCCCGATCCACCTCCAGTCCCCAAATCACCACTGGATGACCACAATATCCACATGGCTGATCTATCCAACAGCTTCTTGACCATTCAGCCCCATGACCGCCATGTAACTAGTCAACCCCATTTATACACAAATCTTGGATTTTTGTCAACTGCCTCGGATGACTCCACCTCCATAATCTTAAACTCTAGTCTCCCGCCCTCTGACTTCCATCTTCCATTTCTCTCACTCTTTGTTCTTTCTAGACCATTTTCTTCCAGCCTATTTGTCTCTCCCCAATCCAACCTAAATTCTTAGCTCTTCAGATCACTTTCTGTGTTGACAAAACTATCTGTTCTTTTGTCCCTTTAACCTCTCCTCTAACTCACCTGGAAAACAGCTAGGCCTTCCATGACAGGGCACCGGTCAGCTCTCCTATTCCTCACAGCAGTTATTTCAAACTATTCTCTTCAAATGCTCTACCCCTTCTGTGTCCCACCTTGTCTCTTCACTCTTGCAAGATGAACTCATTTAATACTTCAGAGAGAAAACAGAAAATATTAAAGAGTACCTTAAATCTTCATTCCTCAATTTCATCATGTAAAATTGCCTTCATCAGGTCTATATGCTTCCTCCTTCCTCTGATCTAAAGCTGATCCCATGATCTAAAGCTGTGCTCTGAGTGGTGTCCGTCTCTACCTGCTCATGTGCCTCTCTCCACCAGTTAACTCGGATGTTGATGTCTCCCTCTCTACCTGCATCTTAGAAGCTCCTATCCCTGTTCACTAGGCCTTTGCCTTACCTGGGAAATATCCTCTTTGAGTGTTTCTTCAGGGGCACCATTGATGGAGGTAAGAAAGTCAGGGGAGGGCAAATATTTTTTAGGTATAGGATTAAGAATTGGAATGTTAGTTTTTAAAATAAAGAGTATGATGGCCCATTCCAGTAGGAATGTAAAGTGGGAGGTTTGGAGGTGCACACAGGTATCTTTAGGAGAGAGATCATTCTTAGACACCCAACTCTGTTCCTGAATCTGACATAGCAAAGCCATATGACTACACACTAACTTGGATGAGGTGGGAGTATCCCTGAGTATTTCTTTTCCCAGTGTTTTTCTCCAAAGGGCCTTTAAGTTTGGGCATGTTAGCACATTGAATTTAAATATATTTCAGTGTTGTTGAAAATGCAGATGTTATAACTCTGAATTTCATCTCAATCTCTAGTCTTAAGACTGAGTAAGAAATGACTGTGTTACTCTGGGTCTTTCTGAGGAATTCTTATATTTTTGTGTAATTGTGGAACCACTTAGGGACAATATGCAGCCATGTTTATCAAAAGAAAGGCTCCCAAAACTCTTGTTCGAAAATGAGTTGAGTATTTCTCTGAGAGTCAAAGTGCACTATTCTGCAGATGTCTCAACCTCCCCTTTTGAGTACCACCTCCTAACAGAGTATGTGCTGCACCGACAGCAGAAAGAAGCAGAGGCTGAGAAATGCTGATGAACACTTGGGTAGCATGACTTGACCTTTGGTTGAAACCATTCCTCAGAAGAAGTTTAGCATATTCCAAATTCCCTTGGAGAAAGTTGAGTTTTATTTCTCTGATTGATAATTGCTTTGTCAGTCTCAATTACCTCATTACAGATTTTAAAAGCATCTTATGTTGCTTTGAACTACCACAATCATCACAGTCTTTTTTCATGACAACATGTGAGTTATAAATATCATCACAAAGTGCACTTGAACATTCATCAGAAATTTGAAGTTCGCCTTGAACTAACAGGATGTCATTCATCAATGTGCATGAATATCTACAGTGCAGCTCTGCCAAATGTTCATCTGTCTTCTCTCTGAATCATGGGTCATTTATTCAGATTTCAGATAGAAGAAATCTATAAATAAAAAGACAGACTAGAATGATAAGACTGGAAGAGGCTTTGAAGGTCACCTGCTCTTTTCAGGCACTTTCCTATAAAAGCCATCCCATGGATGAGATTTGATAACCTACTCCTATCTCCTTTCTTCCTCACTATCCTCTCTTCTTCCTCATCCTCCTCTTTACACATTTACTGAGCACTCACAATGTGCCAGGTTCTATGTTAAGTGCTGAGGGTTTTGTGATGAACTATTATGAGTCCCTGCCTTTAATACTCTGTCTAGTAGAGGAAAGGGAGAATATGTCGCTGCATCCAGGAGTCCAGGTGACACACCTATATTCCTTAACCCAACTAAGTGATCAGGAAATATTTCTAGGGAGGAGATGCTTGAACTCATCCTTTAAAGGATTAGTTGCAATTAGCCAAGCCAAAAGGGGGGAAAGGACATTCCAAAGAGAAGAGACGCCATGAAGCAACACCATGGAAAAGTGAGAACACGTGGTGATGATAATTATAAATGGGTGGCCTGACTGAGCATAATGTGTAAATGTGGATAAAGGAGAGTCCTTATCACCTATCCTGATAATGGCATTTCAGTAAAAATAAAGTTATTCCTTAATTTCAACCCTCTTCTTTAGTAGAATTCTTAAAAAGCTGACAAAAATAAAATCTGATTGTATATCATTTAATCAGAAGTGCTTTAGCATCCAATATAGGAAGAGGAAAACCCAAAGGAAGTTTATCATCCCTCCAAGTTTCTTCTAAGAGTTACTTTTACTATTTGCTCAGGGCAATAGTTATTAATAGAAATAATTTCTCAATTATTCTCAGCTGATTTTCCTGGCACATTTCATTAAAAAGGATGTTAATATTATTTTTTTGTAAGATAGAGGAGCATGACTACTTGTATCAAATAGAATCCAAACTTCATTAAAGAGTTTCAAGTGGGT
This sequence comes from Anoura caudifer, assembly GCA_004027475.1. Classification (NCBI taxonomy): domain Eukaryota; kingdom Metazoa; phylum Chordata; class Mammalia; order Chiroptera; family Phyllostomidae; genus Anoura; species Anoura caudifer. The sequence goes on along the minus strand of PVKU01001897.1, from coordinate 255,104 downwards.
TTGGATTAGCCTCAGGAAATGCTGATGTAGATCTAATTGTTATACTCACAAGAGAGTTCTTTAGCCTCATTGTGCCTTCAGAGGCAGGAAGTAATAAATCTTAAAGCAGGGTCACATGACTTTTAGAACTGATGTCACTGACATCTCTTTCCATCTCTCCCACTTGATATCTCATCTGTTCTTCCCTTTGATCCCCGTCCTTACTCTTTGCCCATTTCTTTCTTTCTGTTTTTTGTCTCCTTATTTTTTTCCTTTTAATTTATGTCTTAGGCCTACCAGTATGTCTTTCAGCATTAAATTTCTTCTCTAGCTTTCTTTAAAAAAATATTTGAAATAATTCTTCAGACTGCTTATTCCTCAAGGAATGTCAAATGAGTTTCTCTTATGAGTCCTCACATACTCATCCTTCCATGCTTGACAGAAGCACACGTGGAGTGAGATTATTGTCTGTGTTAGGAAGGAGTGAGTCTCTTGTAGAGGATCCTGTTTAATCTTGTCCCTGCCCTATTTGTCATTTTTAACAGGGATGTGTATGAAGACATAGATGGCAGAATTACCCAATCTGCATGTGAATCAAAGTCAGGAAGGATAAATAAGATGATAAATGGCAAAATAAAATTCCACAGTGATCTCAATTGGCTGGAATTCTCGTATGAAGCCAACAAGCTGAAATTTAAATCAGGCAGACATAAAATCCAAAGCGTTAAACTTAAAGAGAATCTGTAGAAACTCAAGTCCTGACTTAGCTTAGCTCATGTGGACTCTATTGAAGGACTTTAATAGTGTATTCGCTTAATATCAACCCAAAGCATGAAGCAGCTGTTGAAAAGGCTAGCACATGATTAGACTGTGAATTAAATGCCAGGTCCAGATCAAAGGAAGAAATTGTCATACTGCACTATGCATTTTCATGCCATGTGTAAACATGATTTTTCTATGGTGAGGCAGAACAGGTGAGGTGGATGGAAAGGGAAGGACAGTGAGGTCGCAAAACTAAAAGAGGCTCTAAAATCATGTCAGATGAAAGGGTGAAAAAGCTTGGAAAGAAACAAGGAGAAGGGGACCTGCTAGAGGAGCTCACCTATGCCAAGGTCAGGGCAAGCCAGAGAGCAGCTCAAGAGGATGCTCGCGATAGCGTCAGTCAGCCCCCGTCTCTGCCCCACCAGTGTTCCCTGCCTCTGCTCAATTTCTCTTATCCTTGTGAGTTCTAAAGAGTCCAGACTTCTTCCATCACCATCTCTAACTCTAGGTATGCAGATTTTTCTATTATGAACGAGGGATGGAAAGCACCAGCTTCGTGGGTGTACGGTCTGTGCTGTTGCGCAGGCCCTGCGCTAGGAAGGACCCCTTGCTCTGTTTAATGTCTCCTCCTTGAAATCCGTAACAGTTTTTGAGCAAGGGGTCTGGCATTTTCATTTTACGCTGAGCCCTCCAAATTGTGTAGTCAGTCCTGGGTACAGGGCCAGTTAGAGTTTTCTAAAAGGAAGTTTGGCTATGAAAATGAGCTAGCAAACAATGTCAGATCACGGATCGCTAGAAAAGAATGAAATTTCGGATTGCAGGTTAATCCCAAAGTGAACTAGAACTCAGCCAAAAGTGCAGTTAGGACAGTTAGGAGAACCTATACCTTCAAACCCTTTTCACCTATCATTATCGGCCCAGAATGTTAAATTAAGGTATGCATATGATCTGAAATCAATTTTGGTTGGCAACAAAATCAAACTGTAGGGTCTACAGCATGGGGTCCATGCCAGGAATGGCCCTCAGACACTGGCTCTGGCTTCATCACCACTCGCCAGTCCCTGTTTCTGACCTCCTCCTTCAGCCTCTTTCTACCCATGGGCAAGCTCTGGGGCTCTGGCTTTTCCAGTTTGGCTTCATTTGCTTCCTTTCTGCTTCCTAGTCAATTGAAAAGGCTAGTTAAACAAAATGGAGAACCTTGTCCTTATTGGCATCAGGTAAGGAAGTCAGATTTAGCAAATAAAAAATATAGGATGCCCAGTTAAATTTAAATTTTAGATTGCTAATGGATATTTTTAGTATGTGTTCTAAATATGGCATAACATATACTTATGCTTCCTATTTTGTTTTCTAGCTGAAATTAAAGTTTATTTGAATGTCTTGTATTTTATCCCATGGACCCTGGGCTGCCCCAGATATTGAGGAGATGCCCCTCATCTGACCTAGTTGGAGGCCACTTGCATGTCTTCAGTTTTCTCCGGGACCAAGGCCACCTCTTGGCCTGACCACATGCCCGATGTTGTGCTCCCGCAACGATTTTGCTTCCTCTCCAGTTTCCATTTCAACAAGAGCAGAAATGACCAACGGATCCTGAATTATTGCTCAACCTTGTATCTTTCCAAATCCACATTACCATTTCTTCTGATTTACTCAAATTTATTTCACAATTCCATTTCCATCTCCCCTGAGAAGTCATTGTTAGTAAATTTTGCAACAGAGGTTGTGACAGGTGTTCTGACCATTATTTCCCCAATAGCTTTTATAGTGCATAACACCCAATGGAGTTCAGCAAATGTGTATTGAATGAGTTCATTAAAGAATAAATCCTGTACAGAATGTTTGTTAGAATGGATGGAACAGGGTGTTTTCTTTTGTTTCAGAGGTAGCTTTGTGACAGCTACACCTATTTATGGATAGGATATACTTTTGAAAAAGTTATTTGTAAATGGACAGGTTATGTGTTTATGTTTGGATAAGGTATAAGAGAGAGAGGGTGTGTGTGTGTGTTGGGGCAGAGTGTATGTGTATTGGGTGGAGCCCTAATGTGCTGGTGAGTGGTACACCAATGCACATGTTTCTGACAAGTGTGTGTGTTTGGTAAGTATGTGTTGGTGTGGGCCCCGTGGTTACAGTAAGACCTTATAAGAAAGAGAGCCTAATCACCATTACACAGTAGTTCTGTCTGACTTGTTTATCTTGTTTATATTTTCTTCAGGCACCAGGAAGATACACTATAATGTGGATACACTAAATCCAGGCTCAGAGCGGGCTGATTGTGAATGAAAGACCTCAGCCCCTCCCTTGGGTTAGTCATGCCAAAAAGGCAAGTGGGCAGTGAGATTCCGACACAGGGCTTCCTCAGTTATGCCCTGGGCATGGCCTTCAGTGTGCTCACCTAGAGCTTGGGAAAAGGGTACACCAAAGATGTGTCCACCCTGAGCGTTCTGTGTGGTCACCCTTTTAGCATGCCTGAGTCTGAGCCACATCCCTGAGACGGACATACCAGCCTCATTGTCTACATACAGCATTAATATTTTATTCACCTCTGTCCTGGAAATGTGTACACCCACAGACTGTTAGATCAGACATCCTCTAACTAGAGGTTCTCGTTCAGGATAATGGGGGAGGTGGTAGTAACTATAATGGAAGATCAGACTTTGAGTGAGCGTGGGGGTGGGAAAATGGTTCCGTGCTCCTTACCAAACTTGGATGCCACTCTTTCCTCCTCTAATTGAGACATACTGCTTGGGTCCAGTTCCTTCTTATTGTAGAGAATAGAAATCTAAGACCCACAAAGGGTAAGAATCCTGTTCAAGGTGAAATGACATTATGATCAGCATGCATGTTGCCAGCCAGAGGTTCTCTGAGACACACAGCTAGAACATTAACCTTTTGTATGTGGGTCTCTCTTTATTTAGCTCCATCTGTGCAAGCCTGAACATAGCATCTGAACTAAAGCGTTCTTTGTGAAATTAATTAGAAAAGCATTTGTATGCATTAAAGTTTGTCTAGGAAGAGAATCTAGTCTTCCCAAATTAGGAAGCTGTGTGCCTAGGAAACCTGTTTCTTAAAAGAAATCTCCCAAACTTATTGCCTTCACCCCTTACACTGGCCTTCAGGTTTAGCTAGAGAACTTAGAGAAAAAATTGTCAGAACCCCTTAAATTGATCTGTCATTTACCTCCTGCTTTCTTTGATCTCAAGTTTATCTTGCTTACTGCTCAAAAGGAAGAACAAGAAAGAACTCACAATTTATAACAAAATCTCTCTGTAAATATTATCTCCATCTGTGACCCTGGCTTCACTGAATATTGGCTTCACTGTGTGACCCTGGGCAAGTTTCTTAACTTCTCTGACTCTCAGCTTCCCCAGCTGCAAAATAGTATGATAATGACTACTGTATATAGTTATAGAAATGAAATAGTTTGCATATATTAAATCATGGCCCAGGCAGGCAATGAACAGGAGTCCCATTTCCTTCAACAGATACCTTTACCTTTGCCCGCCGTGCTGGCAGGTGCCTTTGTCCAGCAGAGTCACCAAAGGCAGGAAAGAACCCAAAGCTTCCCATGCCAGTGGAGCCCAGCAAGGCCATGACTGGGGCAAGATGAGGGAGCTGACTTTCTTGGGCACAGAATTTAAGGAGAGATTTAAAAAAAAAAAAAAAAAAAAAAACCTCACTAATTAAGTTAAAGAAACTTTAAAGTAATATTTTTAAGATAAAAACTGATACTTTGGATGATGAACATGTTCAAAAATTAGATAATGGTGATGCTTGCACAACTCTGTAAATACAGTGAAAAAACACCTGAAAGGATGAATTTTATGATATGTGAATTATGCCTCAATAAAGCTGTTATTTAAAAATTGATACAAAAATCCCACAGTGAACAAAATATCAAAATTTGAAAAGTAAGGATTAGACCAGGGCCTGCCCAAACCCGAGACACGAGGTTCCAGATTTCAGGGACACAAATGCTGCTTGGAGAAGGGTACGGCAAGGAAGGAAAGGGGGTCACATGTGGCAAAGCAGGGCACTGCCCTTTGTGTCTCCTTTTGTATTATAGTTCGGGTTTTTCTTTCCTAGGCCACAAGCGCTAACTTCCTCTTCTTTTTTCATTTAAATCTGTTGGGGTGACATTGGTTAATAAACTATATAATACACCATCTGTATATTGCATTGTGTATTCACCACCCAAAGTCAAATCTCTTTGTCACCATCTATTTGACCCCCTTGCCCCCTCACTACCTCCCTCCCACTCCCCTTTCCCTCTGGTAACCATCATACTGTTGTACGTTTCTATGAATGTTTGTTTGTTTGTTTGTTTGTTTTGTTCGATCATTTATTGCTTTCAATGTTTTTAATTCCCACACACGAGTGAAACCACATGGTTCTTGATTTTTTTCCATCTGACTTATTTCACTTAGCATAGTATTCTCAAAATCTATCCATGTTGTTGCAAATAGCCCTATTTCATCTTTTCTATGGCTGAGTAGTATTCCATTGTATATAGAATTATAGTGAAAGAAAGATCGGAGGTCAGCAACGGAATGGACAAGAATAAAGATACTTCCCATACCACTTAACGGTTACTTTTCTTTGTACCACACATTACAGGAGAAGATGGTTACTTCACACAGTTAGGAAAGGTTGCAGAATAGGATTTTGAAAACCACTTTGCAGGGTACACTGGTGTTTTGTCAAGTGGTATGAGTGGGCCACTTTATGCTTTAGGACTTTTTATATGAATTTAACAGGAGACACGCTTTGTCCATAGCAAGAGAAAAAGAAAACCATATAAAGTATATTGAATACCCATAATGAGTTAACTTCTTCCACATACATGAGTTTATTTAAATATCACACCTGGGATGGTGCATATTATTTGCTGCATTTTCAAATTTAAAAGAAACTGAGGCTATAGGTGTTTCATTGGTTTACCCTTGGTCATAATGTAAGCAGAGGAGATGGGATTTGAACCTGTGTCTCTGTGACCCCAGAGCCCTTGCCCCTTCCCTAACCCCTCATTTTATCCCCACATAAAGTCATTCTCAAAAGCCAAAATACTGAATGAATATCACAGGCACTGAGTGAAAAGGTCATACACACACACACACACCCATTGTATGATTCCACTTACGTGAATTTTTAAAATGGCAAAACTAATCTGATGATAAAAGTTGGAGTCAGAGTTACCTTGGGGGTGGAGTCTTGTGAGTGCCAGAGTGTTCTATGTCTTGATCTGGTATGCATATTTTAAAAAAACAGGGTGGGGCAAAAGTAGGTTTACAGTTGTGAGTATGCAAAACCCAGAGTTTACTCCTGCATTATTAATTATTGTGTTATTTTCCATATGAACAACTGTAAGCCTACTGTTGCTCCACCCTGTATATCGAGTCACATAAGGTTAGTGTTTGCGAGCAATGGGGAGGGGAAGTGGAAGGGGGCAGAAGGGGGATAAGTGGTAACAGAAAAAAATATGATAAGAAAATAAGTAAAAATAAGCAAAAAAAGAATTGGGTACTTTACAAAGTTATGCTTTACTTCACTTTGGGTACTTTAGCCCAGTTAATACCTTTAATAAGTTACACCTCAATAAAAATTAAAATAAAAAAGAAGAGCGGTATAACAAGATTCGCATTTTGGAGTGACCAGTCTAGTTGTAGAATGGGTGGGGGCAAGGACAAGTTTGGCAGTCATAGCAGAAAGAGAGTGGTAGCCTGACATAGGGGGTGGGTTAGTTTCACACGTAAAAGGTGAGGAAAAGGGGCCTTGGTGCTTCCTGTCTGTGGTAATGAGGGAGAGGGAAGTATTAAGAATGATTCAGAGGAGTCTATCTTAGGCAACAGGAGGGATGGTGACGACATCCACTGAGACAGGGAGCACAGAAGGTGGAACAGACTTGAGGTAATATTTAGTAACTGAGAAGAACTCTGTGGAGGAGAAGTGGGTGTGGCCAAGCCAGGCCCTCTGCTCTCTCCAGCTGGTCTGATGAGAGGTTCCTAATCTCAGCTGAATAACCTGCATTTTGTTGGCACAGGAAGGACAGGTTCTAGCTATTCAGACGGGTGGAGGGAGGTATTAAGGAGCCACTGTCACCTGGTGAATAGGAATCTGTATTTTTAAAACAAGGCCAGTGAAAAATAAGGATGGGTTGAAAGCACTGGGCCCCAAGTTTCCAAAGTGCCAGAAAATGAAAAAGTGAAGGCAGATTATACCAAAGGAAACAAACATACTGACCATCTGCGGACATGTGATGACAAACACAGATCTTGGGCTTTTGAAAATGAGTTTATGTGGTTGGTTGTATGGATTAAGGGGTGAGGGGAGGGGCTAGGGCTCTGGGGTCACAGAGACACGGGTCCAAGTCCCATCTCCACTGCTTACATTATGACCAAGGGCAAGGAAATTAAGCACCTGTGGCCTCAGTTATTTCTTTTTTTAATTTGAAAATATAACAAATAATATGCATCATCCCAGGTGTAATGTTTAAATAAATTCCATGTATGTGGAAGAAGTTAATTCATTATGGGTATTTAATATACTTTATATGGGTTTTCTTTTTCTCTTACTATGGACAAAACATATTTCCTGTTAAATTAATATAAAAAAGTCCTAAAGGGCAAAGTGGCCCAGTCAAGCCACTTGACCAAACACCAGTGTACCTTCTGCAAAGTGGTTTTCAAAATCCTATTCTGCAACCTTCCCTAACTGTGTGAAGTAACCATCTTCTCCCTGAAATGTGTGGTATAAAAAAAAGTAACCATTAAGTGCTGTGAGAAGTATCTTTATTCTTGTCCCTTGCATCTCAGATCTCCCACCTTCTTTTTACTGTAAGTCCGTTAGAGATTGTTGTACAAAACTCAGAGGTTGAATAATTGGCCTTATTACTATAGTATAAAATCATTAATTTGACAAATGTATTAATTGGGATTAGCATTTAACCAAAAGCCCTAAAACAATGATGGCTTAATAATACAGAAATACATTTTTTATGTAAAGAAAATTCTGGAGGTTGGCGTGGCAATGCCCTGATAATACAAGGACCTCAGCTACTATATTTCTGTTTACCATCTTAGCACATGGCTTCCATCCTCAAGGTACCTCATGGTTCAGCATGGCAGCTGCAGCTTCAGGCACCTTGTCTTAGTCGCAACCCAGGAGGAAAAGAGGCATAAGGGCAAGAAAAGACCACTTCCAGTGAGGCAGTTTTCTTTATGTGGCCTTCATGAAAGTTCTACAGAACAGGTCAGTTTACATTTCATTGACCGAAACTAGCAGCAAGGGAAGCTGGAAAACATAATTCGGGTGGTAATATAGCCAGACAAAAATCCAGGTGCTGTTACTAAGGAAGGGAAAAATGCACTTTGAGGTAGTAACCACTATTCTCTTCTCAGGGATTTCATTCATCCAACAAATATTTATTGAATTACTCTATTTATTAGGTATCAGGCCCTATTTTCAGACACTGGGTGTTTATCAGGGGAAAAAAAGACAAATTTCTATCTTCATAGAACTTGCATTCTAGTGGAATAATAATTGATAATATTTGTTAAGCGATTACCATATGCAAGGCATGGTTTTAAGCATTTTACTTAGGTTAATTTATTTGATATTCACAACAATGCTTGGGAGTAGGCATCATCATTATCCATGTTTTGTTGATAGAAGAAACTGAGGCACAGAGAATTTAATAACCTGACCATATTGATATGTCATGACTGATAGAGCCACTATCTGAACTTAGTCTAACTCCAAAATGCATGCTTTAAACCTCTGTACTATATTGCTTCTCCTCAATATTTTTCATGTTTGATTTGTGCTCCCTTCTGGGCATAAATAAATGCATATATGTTTTGGAGACACAAATAGTTGGGCCCAATTTCCCCGCTTTTCTTTCGTGGTAGAGGAGCCACTGAAAGGGAGATGGTTAGCTGTATATTCTATCAGGAGTAAATGGGAGAAAGTCACCATATACAGAACCTGGGGAATTATTAAGATCCTTACAACTCACAGTGCTGCTCAGATGCCCTAGGAAGAAGAAAGTGTCCTCTTTTTTAAGAGCTATAATTTGAATTGGGGTCAGTGATGGTATCATTAGTTGCTCAATCCAGAAATCTGGACATCATTTCTAACTCTTCCCACTCTTTCACTCCCACATATGATCAATTAGTCCTTTTGATTAAACCTCCTAAGTATTTCTAGAATTTGTCAGCTTATCTCCAACTCCATTATCACATCTCCAAATTCATGGCATTATCATCTTTTGTCTGTACCATTCAATAGCCACATATACGGTGTCCCTACCTCCAATCAAGCCCTCTTGGGTCTACTCTCCACACGGTGGCCAAGGGATCTAATACCCGCAGCTGATCACATTACCCTTCATCGACTAAAAACCTTCATTGACTCCACCTTGTCCTCAGAAAAACGTGCACACTCTTAACCTGATTTATAAAATCTTTCATTCCCAAAGCAGGCCCAGAGATTGTTGCAGGTTATGTTCCCCAGGAAGCAGACTCAGATGGAGATGAACATGCAGGAGCTTTATTAAGGGAGCCCTTTTGGTGGCACATCTATGAAAGGGAAAGGAAGGAAGATGACATGGAGGAAGAAGTTCAACTGTGGTCTCAATGGAGGCCTCAGCTGCCAATGCATCCCCATATGAAGCTGGGGTGACCCATCTTAAGTTGGAGTGAGAGAGCCAGGTGTTTTATCCTCGTATTGATTGGCCATTGGATGTGGGCTGCCCTGGGAAGGGGACATGACCTTGGATGAGGCCATCCACACACACATCCTCTTAGTCTAACTCCAAGCCTTCTTTAGAACATTGACCCAAACTTAGCACTTCCATGCACCACACCCCCGAGGATTCAGGACCTCTCACCCAATTTTCCCAGTTTACACTGGGGAGGGTAAGGTCAGGATGGAGCTGGCTTCCCTCAGGCCTACCTGCCCCTCTTAGTGGGGGGCCTGAGATCATCCTCCCTCTTAGGCCCCCCATTAGACTGTTAGCTTCCTTTTGAAGCTTGCATCTTCTGAGTCCTGGAGTGTCTTAACCCTGTTGGTGGTTTCGTTCCCTGGGCCTCACCTTAGCCCCCCACCAGCAGGGATTGCTTTAGGAACCACCCCAAGGACTCAAGCAGATGCTAAGGTACACAGACACGGCTCCTCCCTTCTATACTCTTTGGATGGAAGAATACCTCTTATGTTAACCCACATTGACCTCATACTGACTCAAAAGTTTTATGGTGAAATCCCACACTCTGACTCCTCCAGCTTGGCCTTTATTTTTAAAAGCCAAAATTTTACTCTTTTTCTTTTAAGCATCAGGCTCACGAGGTTGAAAACTGCAACTCAAAATTATTGCCTCTGCTGTAGATTTACAAAAGTCAACTCAAGAGCTCAAAATCCAAATAATTCAACTGTGTGTGTGTGTGTGTGTGTGTGTGTGTGTGTGTGTGTGTGTAAATCTCTTTCTGCTCCTTGAATAATTTGGGGGGAATGATTAGACAAAAGGAAAAGAAAACAAAAACCCACATTTACTCTGCTATACACATAAGCCTGCTCTGTCTCACTCTATCTGCTCCCTCCTCTTTTCCCTGAGATCAGCTCCCAAAGGAATGACCTGAATCCAAGTCCCTGCTTCCAGTGGCACTCAGGGAAGGGAAGTGCACTCCTCATCAACTTCTGGGCATTGTCCAGGGTATTGCCTTACGTGTGCTCAGGAACTGGCTGCTCCTGAACTTCCTGCACTGCAGACTCTGCTCCCTGTAACTGTTAAGATAGCCGAACCAGTGGCTACTGAATTCTTTCTTGGGGATCACAACATGCTGCCAATAGATGCTCAAGGTCAGGGCCACCTTGTCGAAGTATGGAACACCTTATGAGTGATGTACCACAGTCAGAGGACATGGGTCTGTAACCTTTTAATGGGATTGTGGGAGGGCAGTGCAATAGTAACAACTTATACCCATCACATAAGCCCAAATCTGTCCCAAGGTTTCTTCTTAACAGGGCCAGCTTCTTGCTTTGCTCATGTAATGCATCCATGGTTGAAGGGCTAGTTCACAATTCTACCGCGGAAGTCGCTGCTGGTACCTCCACAGCTCAGAGTGTAAGCCGAACTGGCTCTCTAGCCTCAAAAAGAAAGCTTATGTTTCCTCCTACTTCATTCCATAATCCACCTACACTCTTCATATCCTTTATTTTTCTTTATGCCTCAAAAATGCACTTTTTTCTAAGATAATTGTTATGGGATGTATATTACCTTCAGGGAAACTAACCAATAAGCATATGGTCTAGTTCTATGGAATCCGCAAGATATAAGCACACAATGTCTTTAATCCTATTTTCTAAATCTTAAAAATATTGTATTTGCAAAAGCAATGCCCAATTTAGATTGTTAAATCTGGTAGTCTGATCGTTTCAACACCTGGGTTATCTCTAGTCTATGTAAACCTTAGCTTAGCTCCTTTTTCCTTTCTTTTTATTGAACATTCAAAAACTGGGCAGATCCAATCTGACCCAGGGTACCTTGCTACAAATATAGATCAAAGAGGATGGCAAGTTCGATAATCCAACTCATGCTACCTCAAGCAGATTGTAAAATCGTGGGAAAGACAGGAATGACGTCTGTTTTAGGAGTCACCAGAGCAAAGGATTTGAATGCTGCCGGTACACACTCCCTTCCCTCTCAGCCTCTGACTATTCTTTCAGGTTTCTCTGATGGAACTAAGCAGCAGTTGCAGTCTCATGGCTTCATCGAAAAGATTAGAATTAAGAAAAAATGTCATTTGTATTTGCCATACTTTTCTCGTTTCTGATGCTCTTTCTTTTTTTATGTAGACCCGAATTTCCATCTGGTATCATCTTGTTTCTACCTGAAGAACTTTCTTCATCATGCCTTAATGTGCAGGACTTCTGACAGTAAATTCTTTCAGTTTTTGCTGATAAAAATCTTTAGTTTGCCTGTGTTTTTGAATGATATTTTCACTAAGAGTAAAATTCTGGGCTGACAGTTTTTTTTTTTTCCTTCTACTTCTTGAAAGATACCATTCCATTGTCCTCTGACTTACATCGATTTTAATGATAAATATGCTATAATACATTTTTCATTTAAAAATATTTTTGTTTTAATTTTTATCCTTGACTCTCTATATAATTCCCCCCCCCCCCAGCTACCTTCAAGGTTTCCTCTTCATCTTTTACTCTTAGAAGCTTGACTATGAGGTGCCTAGGAAAAGAAAAATCCTACTTGTGTTTTCTCTGAGCCTCTTAAATATCTTGTTTTTCACTAATTTTGAAAATTCATGGCCATTAGTTCTTCAAGTATTTATTCTGCCTTTTCTCTAGTATTCTAATTGCACATATACCACACCTCTTGGATATTCTTTATTTTTTTCTTCTCATAATGTTTCAGTTTGGACAATTTCTCCTCACCTATCTTTAATTCATTGATTTTTTTTTTTTTTTTGTCTTTAGCTGTATCTAGTCTGCTTCTGAGACAATGGAAGAAAATATTTCTTTCATGTTTTTTCTTAGCATATCCATTTGATTGTTTTTTAATAGTTTGTGTCTTTGTAATAAAATGCACCGTCTGTTCAGACATGCTGTCCACTTTTTTCAATGGATCCCTTAACAAGTTGATCATAGTTGTGTTAGTGTCCCTGTTACTGTTGAGTGTTTTACTTCTGGGCCATAGGGTGTTTCCGTCTCGATTTTCTGAAGCCTCCTCATTGTTTGATTGAATGCTAGACAGTGTGCATAGAAATACAGAAAAGACTGAATTAATAGCATCAGTGCCCAGAAATGAATATACCTCTTTTCTGTCAGACTAGTATCATGAGGGATCAAGGTGATCTAGTCGAGAATTGATCTGGGTTTGGGTGTTGTTGTTGATTTTGTTACCTGTGTACCACAGGCTTCCTATTTCTCCAGCAGTTAGTTGGTTGCTGTTACCTCATGATTATAGCAGAACCTGGGGTCCTAGAAAGTTTATCTTAGTTTTCTTGTTCCACTCTCAGCTTTCAGCAGTTCCTGTGCACCTGGGCCACAGATGGGGTCTCTCCCTATGCTCTTGCTAATTACTTCTCATCATTTTACTTCTTACTACTACTTACTACTTATCATTTTACTTCTACTCCCCTCCCACAGGTCACCGCACATAGATATGATCAATATTATTGACTATATTTCCTTTGCTATACTTTACATTCCCATGATTATTTTCTTTTTTTTAAAGATATTTATTATTTATGTTTAGAGAGAAGGGAAGGGAAGGAGAAAGAGAGGGAAACATAAGAAATATTGATTGGTTGCCTTTCGTATGTGGCCCAACTGGGGACTGAACCCACAACCCAGGCCTGTGCTCTACCGGGAATCGAACCGGTGATCTTTTGCTTTGTGGGACAATGCCCATCTAACTGAGCCACACCGGTCAGGGCCCCATGACTATTTTCTAACCACTAATCTGTATTTCTCAATCCCTTCGCCTTGTTCACCAAGTCCCCCGAACTCCCTTCCTCCTGCTTCCCCCATCAGTCTGTTCTCTGTATCTGTGAGTCTGTTTCTGTTTTGTTTATTTATATCACCTAGCATGTATTTTGAATAAATAAGTTAAAATTGACCCTTTTCCCAAGTTATATTTTTATCTCTATTTTGCACCTTCAACATTGACTAGAACTTTCACTAAAAATTACTTATGTGCTAGATGATCTTACCATTGCCTGTCATTCTGGTTTTATATTGTACCAACCTTCCTTTCTGCCACAGGGATAGAATTATTATTTATGATAAACCAAGGGGATAAAATGTTATTAACCTTGGCAATGTCAGTGTAACTGACTAAAGTTGGGAAGTGTAAGTTAAGGGAAATGGAGCAAATACAGAAAGTGGGATGAAATGTAGGAGTAAGAATTTATAAAATATGTTCACTTTTAATTTTTGTGTTTCTGTTCCTTTTTAAAACTTTTAAAATCAAAGCTCTGTATTACTCTGGTAATTTTTTTATTTTTTTAAAAGGTAAAGAAAAAAGGTACTAAAACTTTTAGAGAAACCCAACTTGGTCATGGTGGGCAATCCTATTAATTTTTGGTTGTATATGTTATTGTGGTATTTTATTTAGAATTTTCATATCTGTAATAAATTTGGTCTGACCAGTATTCTTTTTGTATGTGCTAACTCTGGCTTGGGTCTGAGGATTATGTTAAGTTTATATAATAAACTGGGAAGTTTACCAGTTCTTTTCAATGCTCATTCGTCAATTCATTCACTTACTCAGTCAATAAATACTTATGCCATGTTGAGCAAAATTTTAGGTTTTGAGGCTACTGGAGTAAACAAGACAGGCAAGTTTCCTATATTCACGGAACAGAGCATTCATTCTGAAGTGGGGGAGACCAGAAATAAAGAGATAAAACTATAAGTTAAAAAAAAAAACCAGGTGTAAGGCCCTGGCCTGGTGGCTCAGTTGGTTAGAGCGTCACCCCAATAGCCCAAGGTTGCAGTTTGGATCCGCAGTCAGGGCACACATAAGGATCAACCAATGAATGCATAAATAAGTGGGACTACAAACCAACATCTCTCTCTCTCTCTCTCTCTCTCTGTCCTTTCCTCTCTCTCTCTAAAAATCAATTTTGAAAATCAGATGTAATAAATGCTTGGCAGAAAAAGAAAACCAAGTGACTTTGGACTTGATAGTATGAGCCATTAAGCAAAAAGGGAAATGTGTAACTTATGAGTCATGCCACTGCTATCATCAGAAAACTAACTTTATTGACTTAAAGATCATGTATTTTGGAAATGATCATATGCGGTACATTTTCCCTCATATTGAAAGCTAACTCCTCATGTGCACACAAATGATCCTTCTCAGGATCAGCACAGTAAGTTCTGTTTTTTGTCAATTTAGTCAGTGTCTGAGCAATACACCTTACGTATTTCTTTTTTAGTTGTAAGTGGAAACCAGATGACATAAGCACATGCATCAGCAGATTTCGCACATGCAAGCTGGGTGGTAACTGTCTATTATTCCCCTTTCAGAGGAGAACATACTCCTACCTTCAAAATGAGCTCCTCTCCAGAGCATCCCCTGCCACTGGGGCATACCAGATTGACTTGCTCTAGTGAGAAGCAGCTTAATTTCAGTTCATCGCTTATTCTTTTCCTTTTTTACTTTAATTAGCATTTATTTTTGCTGAATTTACACCCAGGTTATAAGTTTTTGTTTCTTCAGTTTCTTGTGGAATATCTTTTTCTTCTGTGCAACCTCCTCTCCGGGGTTAGGAACAATCTGCTCTTTTTCAGCGAGGATCCTCTCAGTGTGGCAGGGCCAGACCACGAGTGGGTTGATGTGCCGCATGCTGGGGGCTTTGTGCACCTGGATGTGCTCTAAGACCAGAGGACCTGCATCTAAACCCTTTAGTTCGGCATTCCTCTCTGAGTTTTTAAGCGTCGTCAGCAAACATTCAGCACACTCTTTGGCCTGGTCACCTACCAACTCCATGATTGTAACAACAGAATGGGACACATTGCTTCTGCAAAGTGACATCCTTTAGATACCCCGTGGCTTTTCACATAAGCATACCCTTGATGGCCTGAGTGTTCTTTGAGCATGAAGAATTGAATATCTTGATTTGCATGATTTTGTGGGGTTTTGGTCAAGTGAATAGTGAGCCATTTTCAGAGGTCACCTCAGGCCGCTCACTGAAGAGTAAAATCATTACCTATGATTTTGGAGCTCCTTGTTACCTACACACTCTCAAAACTAAACAAAAGTTTGCTTGGAATGTTGATAAAAAAAGGAGCTACTCCAAGACAATCTGCGATATTCTAGAGATAAATACTGATTTCCCCTTTACTGCTGTCCTTGTTAAGTACATAGTTCAGGGCCTTCCGATTGTAATTATTATTAAAATGCTTACTGTTTTTAGTGTGGATTCTGACCACTGCTTACATCATGAAAACACCAGTGGTTGTGGGGACTTGGTAATAGGCTCCCATTTGAAATAGCTCGTTTCTTTAGGCTTTTCCATTCCAGGGCTCCAAGGTGTCCACGAAGTTAACATCAAACCACCACAAAGATTCTTTTGTACAGTTGAGGTAGAGCACATTTTAGAAATCTCTATTCATTTTCACTGTCCGTGGAGTGTTAACATGAGTGACATTAATTCTGAATCACCTTGAGCATAACTACGTGGGAGAGCCCTTTAAAATGTTATATGCTTCAGAATGACTTTCAGACACTCTCAAGTTTTTTTGGTTATGCATGTGAGAAACTGAGATTTGTGCATTTTATCTGGCATAATTTCATTGTGCATCCACAGAAGGAAAAATCCAAATCAGTTATTTCAAAATATAAATAAATATCTTGAGCCCTCCTTACCTGACCACAATTTCAAACATGAAATTATGGTAAACTTTGGAAACTTTCTGTCTTTGAATTCAATTCCCTAGACATTTATAAGGTTAGCTTTTTATTACTATTTACCAAAAACCCCCTCCAAACTAAGAGACAAGATGACAAATTTTCTATTTCATGTTTCTTTGATATGGGTCAGGCAAAGTTTGGCTGGAAAGTTAAAACAGGAGAAAGCTTCTCCCCAAGGAGTAAAATAAAGCTCCATTTTATTTTTATTTTCAAAAGATGGACATGAAGCTGAGAGATGATGCTTATTCGACTTTAGCCTCCCAGCGCCCATGCCTTGCGGTTCAGTTGTGTGACTGGGCCTTCCACATCACAGGTATTCTAAGAATTTCTGGTGGGCAATATACCTTGTCCCAGACTTGGGGAGCACCCAGAATTCAGTTAAAACATTTGGAAGCCCTTACATTAGACAGGTAGTTCCCCTCTCCTTATCAAATAAAGTTCAAAATAAGAAACAATACCAAACCATATATTTAAGAAATTTCAACGCATTTTAGATTTTCCTCATGATGACCACATTGGCTTTAAAGAAATATTAAACATACAAATATCTCAAAATTAATTGTTCTTATTTTGTGGTGTCCTATTTTTCCAGAGCCCTAAACATTGATTAGGGTCCATACTGCCATGCACCACCTGGGTCCCATACATTCACCTCCACTTTCGTATTTGCCTATACCACCACCACTACTCTCTACTCGGTCACTTGCATTTTTCTAAAAACTTGCTGTGCTATCTCATTTCCTAAAGGAAAACAAAATCTTCCTTGACAGCGTGCTTCCTTCATGTAGTTCCCTGTTTCTCTGCTCTCCCTTCTAACACTCAAAATATCATCTGTATCCACTCCAGAAAACGTGAAACCACTCCGTCCAAGTCACAAATGGCCTTCTTGTTGCCGAAATTAATGCTCATTTCTGAGGATTTATTTTATTGTACCCCTCTGCAAAAATTGATATAATTAATCATGTTCTTCCCTTTTATTTCCTTCATTTTTGACTTCTAAGTCCTTTAGTAACATATTCCAAGTTAACATAAAAATATTAAATTCTATCTTTTTGAAACACTAAAAACAATATGAACACTAGCAAAAAAAACTTCAAAATTAACTTTTTTACAGCTCTGGAAATTAACCAAAGACCTACTGTCTGAGGAGACTATTTAAGAAAAACAGGTGAATCTCTGTAATCTCTGTAGCTTAGTGACATTGTCATGAGCCCTGTTTGCATACCTTGAGGTGCATGGGAACAAAACTACAATGTACCAAAATTTATGGTATGTCTGGAAAGAAACTTATAGCTGCAAACACCTGTATTAAAAAAGAAGACCCCTGACCAGTGTGGCTCAGTTGGTTGGGCATCCTCCTGAAAACTGGAGGGTTGACAGTTCAGTCCCCGTCTGGGCACATCCTGGGTTGCAGGTTTGGTCCCCAGTCAGGGCGTATGTGGGACACAGTCAACTGATTCTTCTCTCTTGCATCAATGTTTCTCTTCCTCTCTTCCCCTCTCTCTAAGATCAATAAAAGGAAGGAAGGGAGGAAAGAAGGAAAGAAGGAAAGAAGGAAGGAAGGGAGGAAGAAGATCTCAAATCCATAATCTAAACTTCCACCTTAAGAAACTAGAAAAAGAAAGAGCAAACTAAGCTTAATGTATGCAGAAGTGGGAAAATAATAAAAATTAAAGTGGAAATAAATGAAATAGAGAATTTAAAAAGAAAAATCAATGAAATCTGAAGCTAGTATTTTGAAAAGATCAACAAAATTGACAATATTTAGCTATACTGACCAAGAGAAAAGAAAACTCAAAATACTAAAATCAGCTATGAAAGAGGGGACATTACTACCAATTTACAGAAATAAAAAGGGTTACAAGGGAATGATATGGTAACTATTTGTCAACAAATTAGATAACCTAGATGAAATAGAAATTTTCCTATAAAAACACAAACTACTGAAACTGATTCAAGAATAAATAGAATATGCAAATAGACCTATAACAAGACATCAAAATAGTAATTTTTTAAAAAATCCCACCTTACCCAAAAGAAAAGCCCAAGCCCCAATGTGTTCACTGGTGAATTCTAGCAAATATTTAAAGAAAAATTAACAAAACTCCCTCAAAAACTCTCCAAAACTTAGAAGAGGGAAACTTCCAGATATTCCATGATGTCACTATTACCAATTCCAAAACCAAAGACATTGAAAGAAAACTGTAGACCAATATCCCTTATGAAATAGGCATAAAAACTTCAACACAATACGAGCAAATTGAATCCAGCAATATGTAAACCGTGAAGCTTGGGTGTGATTTTCCTTACCACCAGCTTCACTGGGTCACTGCGTGTCCATTCTAATCTTCCTCGCCATACCCTAAGCCAGTTAGCCAGTGGCATCAAGGGTGTTTCGGTAAGGGGGGGAAAAGAGCTTAAGATGTCTGTCAGGTGGCTTCGAATAGCTAAAAAGAACGTTCTCCTCCTGCTTGTGAAGGGAAAACTATTAGGTACAGATAACTGTTAGCAGCCATCTTACAACCATGAGAGAAGTCAGCATGAAAGACAACACTGACACAGAGAGAAGAAGAGAGCCCAGACTACCTCAGAAAAAAGGAGCGAGAGCCCTGATTGAGCCTTGCCTCACTCTTGTGCCCTTTAAATAGTGTCCCGCCAGCTGACTAACTTGCCTGGGACAGTCTCCATTTACACCATTCTCCTAACCTGATTGTTAAAAGTGCCGCCTCTCTTTCTCAAAAGTGTCCTGATTTAGACAGTCATGTATAGGGTCACACTCCCTATAACTGAATGTTCAATTACATGTCAATTAACTTAGCAGTGAACCAATCACACTGTTTCTCAAACTGTATCCATCCAGGCTGTTTTCTGGTTGTCTCCCAGCATGCTCCCCGAGATTGTTCAGTTCTTTAAAATACTTAGATTAAAAAAGTAACCACAGAAGACATCCTGCTTTCCTCTCACTCTTTACCTGATAATCTCTTACTTTTTGGTCAGGATCCAGTACTTCTCCATGCAATCTTTCTAGACTTTCCTAAAGAAAAGTAACCATTCCCAACTCCCAAACGGTTCTTGTGCCTCTTGAACATGACATTGCATCACAACGACCTCTTTTTGTCTTCATCTTCAATAGCCAACCGTGAAATCTTCCAGAAACAAAAAGATTGTCATTTTTTAACTTTGTATCCAAGCTGTGAGTATAACATGCTCCTGAAACAGAGTTGCTTTTGATGTTTGTTGAGGAATTTTAAAAAAAAGAAAAGAAAAGAAATAACCGGGATTTGTTACTTTGTTTACTTTATCATCTTAACAGTCTGTTTAAATAATTTTGCTCGGTGTTTTCCATTATACAATGACTGTTAATGGTGGTACCTGAAACAAAATGATTTCAAAATAATTAAAATGGGTGATCAAATTTAGGGAAGAGCTTGGTACAGAAGAGGCCCCAAGAGTTGTTTTTGTTTCCTTGAATTGCACAATGGACTGTTTCATGTTTCCTCACATTTGAGATAATGTTTCAAATTTATACCCACAATGAAGTAAAGGCTTAAAAGTAGTATGATATGATTTCTGAATCATAAAATTATTAGATGGGGTGGAGGGCTCATCTTCACAAATTCATCATTAGTTTGGTATTCAGTCGTGCAAATGTTAGTTTTTTATCAATTCTGAGCTAAAAATATATTGTCATGTAAACGAGATCCTGATAATTTTGCCTTCTGTTAATTCCGATATCTTGATGCATTTCTTTTATTCTGAGTATCTTAAGGTATTTATTATCAAAACTAATATGAGCACTTATTCAATAAGTGCTAGTGTTTGTTTATTACATCAGAGGCCCCTAGTGTATATAAATACCTTTTTTAAACTTATTGCTTGCTTGTGTAGAATATTTTCTGTCAAGGCCTAAAATTTACTTTTCTCATGGAAAAAAAGTGTCTTTGTTTGCTCTTTACTATTTAATTATATTTTTCTATTCCATACCATTGTCATCTAATTGTGCTTGTTTCCGCTTGACTATACTAGTTATATTAGCTAGAAGATGGTTCCTATAGAATATTCTGGTTTGAGTAATAAACAAAAATCATGGAGTGTTGTCCCACTGTTACAGAGACTGATTCGCTTTAAAAATCCTTATAAGCATAGTTAATTTTATTTTTTTATAGGTACAAACACTAAAGGGAGAAACAGAAGTGGGAAAAGTTAGTCATTTATGTGAAATTAGAGTAAATGGACTCTATTAAGATTAATAATAAAACTTTCATAGAATTTACATTTTCCTAGAACTGTTCTAAATATTTTGCATGTTAACCTGAGTCCTCACAACACAGGTCAGCTAGACAAGAAGTGGTGGAGCTGGGATTCAGACCTAGGCAGTTTGATGCACACAGTGTGTGTGCTTAACCAACAGTCCACACGGTGTCTTCAAACAAAACATTCTCAAGATGGAAGGTGTTTTGTGGAGATCCTAAACTCAGGAGATCCGGGTTCTCTCAATAGCCTTCGTTCCATAGTAAAAGTTAAATTCACACTTTAATTACAGTGTCATTAATACTGTGGAATACACTAGGAAACAACTTTTATTGGCATTCTCTTGTCTTTTAAAATTCTATTTGTTGTTTTCTCTTTTAAATGAAGTGCTCTGAAATGATGGTATATTTCTTGAAGTTCCTCTTAATGGAAGCAAAAGATATGGTAAAAGGAGAATAAAGTGTTTAAATTGCCAGCGCATCTTAACATAAAGTATACAATCTATTCTTAATATATTTTCCTATGTCTCAGGTGGTGAGATGGACTTACATAGACTATTGCTTACCAAACTAAATGACGCTAACCCAAATCAACTTTGCAATTTGAACTCTGAGGATTGATCATCTACTATATACCATTTAAATTCACTTAATGTTGTGCTTGCTTATACAAAGAGTATTGACTCTGGAGTCAGACAGCCGTAGGTCCGAACTCCCTGCTCCCTCACTGATCAGGACCGTAACCTGGGTAGTTAACTTAACCTTTCTTGGCTTCCAATGATACATTTCAGAACTTTTTCAAAAATCAAGTCAACATTTTAAAAATTTGCCTGGCACATAACTTCTGTCTTTGTGTTCAATAAATATTAGAGCTTCTCTTTCCAATAAACTTACCAAGTTCGTTTACACACATTCACCAACTAGGCGACTGTTTTAATGTTATAAATTTTAATCAATTGAATTGAGTCAGAAATATCTATCTAAAAATAAAGCAATTTAAAAAACATTTTGAAAAAGAAAATAGTTGATATTTGCACCGCACATATTTGGAAATACGTTAAATAATTTGGCTTGCTTTAAGCTAGTGCTTCAACCTGGCACACTAGGGATTCAAACAAAATCAAATATGAAATTCGAAGAGACAAATGAGTATGAGGTAAAACATTTCAATTAGTCATTTGGATGTGAGTAAGCAAAACAGCTGGGAGCGAAATGAACTCTAGTGAACTCCAGGCACTCCCCTGGACCACACCCAAACATATGGACACACTGTAACAGTGGTTTATCGAGATGAGGCCCCTAACTGAAGATTGGCCTAGGACCTTTGTGCATTTGAAGGCTATACACAGTAACTTCGTATCTGAGGACCTGAAGGCTTTTTACAAAGTCACCATTTCTTGGGTAATAAAACTTATATAAGTTAAGCACCTGAGCTGGTAAGCAGATAAGACATTTTTCTAATTTCAAACATGCTTAGTGGGGGGGATGACAAAAAATAGCTTCTTTTGGTATTAGCACCACAAATTTCAGATCAATTCTAACTTTGTTTTTGAAATTTCAAATTTACCCAGTTTCTGGAGAATCTTTCTTTTACCTTGTTTTTATTTTATTTTTTAAAACATTTTATTTATTTATCTTTAGAGGGGAAGGGAAGGAGAAAGGGAAAGAAACATCAATGTATGGGTGCCTCTTGCACATCCCCTGCTGGGAACTGGCCCACAACCCAGGCATGTGCCCTGATTGGGAACTGAACCACAATCCCTTGGTTCACAGGCCTGTGCTCAATCCACTGAGCTACACCTGCCAGGGCTCTTTTGCCTTGTTTTAAAAAAAAACCTTTTGTAGGGCTGAAATTTTACATTATACCTGTCTTTTAAAAATGACAACACATTACCCATAGGGAGCTGAATCGTGATCTTTAAAGTGTTTATATGTGAGCCTTTAGAATAGTGATAAACATGGAAACTGTGTCCAACATAGACTTTAAACGATGCTGTTGGCCCATGGGCTTTGCAGTGGGTCTCCGGGTTGTGGTCAGGTCAGCTGAAGTGTGGTTACTCTCACTCGGAGTC
Source organism: Anoura caudifer (assembly GCA_004027475.1). NCBI lineage: Eukaryota > Metazoa > Chordata > Mammalia > Chiroptera > Phyllostomidae > Anoura > Anoura caudifer. The sequence goes on along the minus strand of PVKU01001897.1, from coordinate 232,611 downwards.
TGATTTTGTAATATAGAAGAGCGGGTGTGGTAGTGTGTGTGTGTGTGTTTTTTTTTTTAACAATAACAACAACAAAAATTTTGAAAAGTATTTGCAAACAAAGGAGAAAGTTGGCGATTTTTCCAGTGACTTTTCTCAGTATCGTTTATTCACTTGTTCAACAACTATTTGAGCGCCTACAACAGCAATTTTCAACCAGCGAGCCACAGCAGGCACACTTGTGCGCCGCACAAATTTTTAAAACATGCAATACCTGAGTAATCAGCGAGGGGCACTGACCTCTTTTCCGTTAAACTGTGAAACAGCTAACACAACAATAGCCATCCACTGTGAATGACTCAAAATGACACCTAATTTTTTGTCAGATTGGCAAAAGGTATTTTTTGGGTGTACCGCAGAATTTTAGTGGTCAGTTTCTGTGTGCCATGAGATGAAAAAGGTTGAAAGTCGCTGGCCTAGCAGGTGCAAAGCCCTGGGATCTAATGACAAACTAGCTTACCTCACTTATTCAGACATATAACTTCCAATAATTTTCTTTCAGCATAGCACTAACTTTTTGAAAAGACTTTATTTTTTTTTTGAGTAGGTGTAGGTTCACAGTAAAACTGAGCAGAAAGTACGGTTACCATACACTCCCTGCCCCAACACACGCACAGCTTCCCCCGCTGTTGAGGTTCTGTGCCAGAGTGGCCCGTGGGCTGCAGTCGATAACCCTACGTTGACAGTTACCACCACCCAAAGTCCATATTTACGCTGGGTGTCGTACCTTCTGTGGGTTTCGAGGATCCTCCTGTAGCCTATGGTTCAGAGCAGTTCCACTGCCCTAAAAGTCCTCTGTGACATACCCATTCACCCTTCCCTTCCCCCCCCCCCAGAAACCACAGATCTTTCTATTGTCTCCATAGTTTTGCCTCTTCCAGAATGTCATGTAGTTGGAATCATGCAGTATGTGGGCTTTTCAGATAGTCTTTTTTCACTTAATAATATGCATTTAAGCTGCCTCCATGTCTATTCATGGCTTCATATCTCATTTTTTTCTTAGTGCTGAGTACTCTATTATCTGGACATACCAGAGTTTACATATTGATTCATATACTGAAGGACATCCTGGTTGCTTCCAAGTTTTGGCAATTATGAATAAAGCTGCTATAAACCCCCTTATGCAGGTTTTTGTGTGAATAAAGTTTTCAGCTCATTTGGGTAAATATCAAGGAGTATGATTGTTGGATCATATGGTAAGAGTAGGTTTAGTTTTGTAAGTAATTGCCAACTGTCTTTTTTTTTTTTTTTACTTTTCCTTAAGCTTTTTTTATTGATTTTAGAGAGAGAGAATAAAGGAAAGAGAAAGAGGGAGTGAGACATCAATTTGTTGTTCCACTTATTTATGCATTGATTGGTTTGCTTCTCGTATGTGCCCTGACTAGGGATCAAACCTGCAACATTGGTGTATAGGGATTATGCTCTAACCAACTGAGCTACCTGGCCACAGGGCCAAACTGTCTTCCACAGTGACTGTACTACTTGTTTTTTTTTTAAAAAACTTGAATTGATTTGAGAGAGAGAGAAAGAGAAATACCAATTTGTTGTTCCACTTATTTATGCATTCATTACTTGCTTCTTCTATGTGCTCTGCCCCAGGATAGAACCCCCACCCCCAACCTTGGTGTACCGGGACAACACTCGTACTCCAAACAACTTACTACCTGGCTGATGCATATAGTAATCATAACTTTTAAATATGAAAAATTTCTATATGGTTTTCATAGTGTAACTCTTTTGTAAAATAGAAAAAAAAGTCACTTTTCATCATAAAAACAATATAAAAAGGCAGATTTTAAAAATTAACAAATTTTATTCTTCAAAGACAAATAATCATGATCATTTGGTATAATTTCTTTCAGTCTTTTTTCTGTGCACAGCTTTTCTTTTAAAAAAAAATGACTTTATTTATTTATTTATTTATTTATTTTAGACAAAGGGAAAAGGAGGGACAAAGGGAGGAAGAAAAACATCAATGTATTGTTGTCTCTCACACACTCCCCCCACTGGGGACCTGGCCTGCAACCCAGGCATGCGCCCTGACTGGGAATCAAACTGCACAACACTTTGGTTCACAGGCCAGAACCCAATCCACTGAGCCACACCAGCCAGGGCCATGTATGGCTTTTCAGTGTCACATTTTAAACTTGATTTATATAGAAATCTCATTAAAGAGATAACCCAAATCAAGAGTCTTGACTATTGAAAGTGTATCTTTTAAAAATGTAACAGGAACTTTTAACTATAGTATAGGCATTCTGGATACAACGTAACCAAGGGTATGGTTTTCCCAAGTTTGCTTTGTTTCTCTGAAGTAACTGAGGGACCTGTGTTCTTACAGCCTTCTGCTTCTCTTTTCTGGGACATGGGACTAGAACATACAATTTCTTTCAGTTTTGGTTTGAAATCAGCTATAATTAAATAATTTTGGTTTGGGTTTGGTTCAAGGCAAAAATATGTTCCAACTAGTTGGTTTGAACCACGCATTTTGGATCCTTGTTTAGGTTTTATAAGCTAACATATCTAGAACCATTACATGGCAGTCAAATTTGGATTTTGTTTGCCTCTAAAAACATTGCTCCTTGAGTTGTATGAATTCTAATATATACTGATGTTACTGGATTGCCACTGGAAAAAGCCAGAAGCCCTGAACTTGGTGGAATTGGTTTTCTAAAAGGGAGGCCCTTTAGACAAGCAACCAAAACAATGTTAACTACCAAAAATGTGATGAGTAGACAGGGTCTTTGCTATACTCTTATGCTGTTGCACTACATGGAAGGAATTTACACTTTTATAGTATCTTTAGAAAGTTAGGATTACATATTCTAAAGTTGCTGCTTTAAAATCAGCAACCAGGTTTGGATGGACCAAGTTTAACTATGCTTAAGTACAACATAGAGGATCTTTAATCAACTCATTATGCTCAATTACAGCAAATTTGTTAACTCTTAATATCTGCTTCTTCACCTTTCTTTGGCCTCATTCCCCATGTAATTGATCATAGTGCATAAAATCCTTGGTTGGAAGGTTCCAATAAACATTTTAGAAAAATGCAAAATGTGAAAGAACAGTGAAATTAATTACTTAATTTAACCCAACATAAAACATATCATATATAAAACATATAATCAATATAAAATTCACCGGTGGTCTTAGACCTCCAGGGCCTAGTTTACACTCAGGGCACATCTCAATTCGGTACTAGCCCCATTTCAAGCGCTCAATAGACACGTATGGCTACCCAATTAAACCGTCGTCATACGGAAGTTCAGTAGCAACTGATTTTTTACATTACGAATTAGAGAATTTCTTTTATATTACACGCGGTCTCTAAGTTTCTTAGAGATCCAAGAGACACAAGATTATTTTACTCTCAGGTTCATTGGGATCCAAGACTCCAAGGCGTTAAAAGCCGGGGGTTGGTGGGTAGGGGAGGCGATGGGAAACACTTGCTCCCAGGAACGTGGCCTGGGGAAAGGCCTAAGCCACTCCTAGCAATGCCCGGTGGAGAGGCTGCGGATGCAGCATCGCTGGAAGCTGAACTGTGAGACAACCCAGGCATCTGACAACCCCATGTCTTTTTCTGGAGCGTCGTGGAATAGCACAGCCGGACAGCGGGAGAGCGGCAGCCAAATCGGACACAGGGTTACAATGCGCCGCCGCTGCAACGCCGGCCGCCCTGGGCGCCCGGGCCCTCGGCAGGCGCTGGCAGGAGACAGGAGCCTGGGGAAAAGCCCCGCCAGCATCCAACAGAGGAAGCCTCCCAAGGGCTCGCTAGCGACCGTGACGCAGCCGGCGCAAAAGGCAAGGTGGGCGGAGGGAGAGGAGAGGCGCGCACCGCCCCTCGGAGGGGCGGGCGCCGCGGTTGCGGGGGTGGGGGTGGGGGCGGGGGCCGGGAGGGGCGGGGCGCGCTGGGGAGTCGGGGCGCAAGCCGGTGGTTTCGGTTAGTTCACGGAGCTGCCGCGGCAGAGCAGGGCGGGAGGTGCGCGCCACGGAGTCCGGGGCAAGGCGGCGAGGCGACAGGACGGCAGCGGCTAGGGCTCAGGCGCGCAGGGTTCGATCGGCGGCCGCGAGGCTGTAGAGAGGCAAGCCGCAGCGCAGAGCCACGGCCCCCCCAGACCACCCAGCCCGACCACCGCAGCGCCTGCAGTCGTGAGCGCGCCCAGCGCAGCGCGCTGGCGAGTGCGCGCCGGCGGGGGCGCGCAGGCCCTGCCCGCCCCTTCCGTCCCCACCCCACTCCTCCCCTTCCTCTCCCCATCTTCTCCCCTCCTGCGCCCCCGCTCCGGGCGCCTACCCTGTCCTCCTCCTGCGGGAGCGCTGTCCGCGGCGGCGGCCGGAGCAGGCCGGGCCGGGCCGGGGGATGGCGCTGCTGGACCTGGCCCTGCAGGGAATGGCCGTCTTCGGGTTCATCCTCTTCTTGGTGCTGTGGCTGATGCATTTCATGGCCATCATTTACACGTGAGTGAGGGGCAGCTAGAGCAGCCCTTGGCAGGGTTTGGGGACTGGCGAGAATGGGAGGGATTGCGTTTTGGAGGGTATTAGGCTCAGGTTGGGATACAGAGAGCTAATTCTCAGATGTTTCCTTCATTCCCTCTCTCCGTGGACCAGCTGGGGCTGGGGGTCCTTGGAGGGAAAAGTGGAGAATGAGGGGGTTATTGGGTTGCAGGCGACCGCACAGCCGTGGAAAAGGAGACTACGCTCTTCTTACGTGTCGCGCGGAAGGTTGCCTGCTTGGTTTGTGTGTTGTGTTTGATTTTTCATCTGGGCCAAGATGTGTGGTGTATTTTTTTTCTCTGGACCTGGGTTACAATTCTATTTTGGTGATGATGGTTTCCACTCCTCTGGGAAGGTGCACACAGCCACCTGGAACCTCCTGGAGGATTTTCTTCTTCCTGGAAGAGCTCTACGCCCTCGAATAGGTGTGAAGCACCTGTCCACCTTGAAAAATATGCACCAAACCTCTGAGTTGGTGTTACGGCCTTGAGTCCTGTCAGCGTGTACATTTCAGTGTAGTTTTCCTTCCTCTTTTCCAATTTCTTATTTATTACCTTGTTTAGATTTGTGTCGCCTCCCCCCAACACACACATTTTCATTATTAATTTAACATAACACTTCTTGAGGCCTAATAGATGCCGTTCATGGGGGGCCACAGTGATGGACCAGACAGAGTTCCTGTCCTCATAGAGCTTACAGTCCAGAAGTAAGAGATATAAAAGTCTGAGTAAACTTATTTCCAGTCGCGACAAAGTCTATGAACAAAACAGGGTGATAAGAAATGGCACGGGGTATGTGGCTCGTTTTGATATTTCAGTTGCTTAAATGTCTTTAAACTGACATCAACCTTCGCAAAGAAATGAGAATCACATAGGTCATATTAGTGATACAGAATCACTGGGTTTTTAGCGTCACCAAAGATGATTGTACATGGTTATCTTTACCGCCAACTAGACTAGGGCATATGAGAGATGGGGAGTACTTCCAGAAATGAAATAATTTTAGATTTTTTCACTTTTTACTACATAAAAAGTTTTTGGTTTTTTTTTTTGTTTTTTTTTTTTTCTTTTTGTTTTGGAAGTGCTGCATTTTGTTAGCGTAGCGCGGCATTTTCTGGTACTGGAGGAAGATGCTACACTGTACGGGGCACAACGCGTATTTCTTTGAGGACGAAAGAAAGCGTGCCACTTGGACGCTGTTGATTTTAGTTTTGGGAGTTTGTTAGCCGGTGTCACGGAACACATTCTGGATTTCGTGTTAAATACATGAGGTTTTAAAAAAACAACTTTGTGACTTTTTCCAATCATAAAAATAAAAAATGCTTTCTGTATACAGAATTTACACAACACGGACAGGAATAAAAAAGAAAGTCAAACACAAAACTCCGTGACTTTGTCAACCTTTTGTGACTGTCCTTCCAATTATATTTCTGTTTGGGGGAAGGAAGAGAAGAGAGTGAAGGAACGAGAAAGGGACTTTATTATGATTATTGTTCTGTAACCTGCTTTTAAAATTCAAGTATTTGATAATATGATCTTGGGGGAGCTCTTTCGGACAAGGCACTGTTCTAGGTGCTAGAAATTAGATTGAAGAACAAGACATACAGCCGCTCCCATGGAGCATCTGTGTAAAATGTCATGAATGTTTTTGCATGTTAATATATGATCTCTGCGTCATTTTTACATAAATGAATGGCAATTTTGTTTCTGATGTGCAAATACGTATTTGTTGTTATTGATGGGCATTTAGGCTGTTTAATTTATCAAGATTAACAAACACTGATGAATTCATATGCGTACATGTTTGAGAGATACCTGTTTTAGTTTATATTTCTGCAAGAGGTACTATTGGGCTGGAAGTGGTGCACATTTGAAACTTTGATACACACTGCTCTGCCGCAGTGATACATACTGCTTGACAGCAGCAATCGTTTTTCGACTAGCATGCCCCAAGAATTTTTAAAACATGCGACACCCGACTAGTCAGGGGCACTGCCCTCTCTCTCTTTGCTTAGATTGGCAAATGAAAAAGCGACAACAGCCAACACAACAATTGCCAGATAGTGTGAATGCATCAGAATTATACCAATTTTTTGGTCAGATAGGCAAAAAATATATATATAACAAATTTTTGGTGTGCCGCAGATTTAGTAGCTAGTTTATGTGTGTCGTGAGATGACAAAGATTGAAAATTGCTGGTCTGCAGGAAGGTTGTATCTATTCATAGTCCTGGTAACATTGTATAATGGTCCCCATTTCCCCTTACTAAGTATCAGGCTTTTTACTACTTTGTTATTTTTTTCATTGCTTTAATTACTAGTTCCATTGAATGCTTTTCATATATTTATGTTAGTTACATTTAGTTGTAAGTTACATGCTCATAATCTTGTGCTTTAGTCTATTGCTGAGTGATCTTTTTGACATGAATGTTGTTTTTGTTATAACTTTTCCCAGAACTCTTTTTTTTTTTTTTTTTTTTTTTTGGTTTTTCAACTTTGTACACATTTCACCTGGAGAAAGTCTATATGCCTGTGTGTTTTAGGTAGTTAAGTCTTCTGATGTTTTCTGACTCAGGCACAATTTTTATATCTTCTCTATTCCCCCCCAATTACTATTCATTTAGTATTTTTTTTAGTGTTTTGAGTTTTCTTGGGTTGTTTTTTTTTTGCATTTTGTCATATGAGATCTAGAGTCATAGTTTTAGGTTCACCTAAATATTTAGCCACTTTCCCCAGAGTCATTTATTAAATGATTATTTGACTAATCCACAGTTTTGAAATATTATATCTATTATGAATTCTTCTGAATTCTTGTATGTTTCAGTGCTTCCATTGCTGCTTCATTGATCTGTTAGCTCTTGTATCAGTGTCCATTCTTTTAATTGATGAAAGCAAGCTCCATCTTACACTTTTGCAAACTTTTTTTGCTTTTTACATATTTTTTAAAAGATGAACTTTAGAATATTTCTATTCAGAATAAGTAATCTTGTTTTTTAATTGGAATTGTTAAATTTACAGCTCAGTTTGGAGAAAATTTACTTTTTTCAGCCTAGCACCATGCTAGATATCCCCTACCCTTTATGTTAAATGCACATAATGATAGTCGCACTTCTTTATTTAAAGTTAACACAAGGGATATGGTCTAATATCCCTAGTAACCATTTGGAATGTTTAGACTTGAGACAGCTCCAGAATTGTTTTAAGTTATTTATTTTGTACTTAATGATAAATGTCAACATTTTCTTAAAACACTTCAAGTTTTCCAGAATAGTGCAAAATATTTAACTTAGTTGAGATACTGTAGAGAGACTTTGTATTTATTTTCTTTCTTTTTTTTTTTTTTAGGCAGAGAGGAAGTAGGTGGAGAGAGGGAGAGAAACATCAATGTGTGGTTGCCTCTCCCATGCCCCCTACTGAGGACCTGGCCTGCAACCCAGGCATGTGCCCTGACTGGGAATCCAATCAGCAAACCTAAATCTATTTTTTAAAGATTTTATTTATTTATTTGTATGCCCTGACTGGGACCAGCGACCCTTTGGCTTGCAGGCCAGCACTGAATCCACTAAGGCACACCAGCCAGGGCTGTATTTATTTTCTAATACCCCACAGAGTTACCTTTTTTACTGACAGTAACAAGATTTGGAAAAGTTCTGTGAAAACAGAATAAAGAAAATGCAATTCATTTATAACAGATCATAATGATTAGCCAATTAAAAGAATCATGTAAATACCTTTCTGAAGTGGATAACTGAACAAAGAGCAAATAATCAAGAGCTTAATTTGCATATCTATAAATTAAATCTTAACCTTTTTCTTTTTGATAAATTCCTTCTGTTTCTCCTTCAAAATTATTTGCATGCTTGATTTGATTCCTTTCTTATTGAAGTAAAGATACTTCTCAGTTTAATTTGAGTTGTGTTGAAGCAGAAAACTCAGTTTTTTGTCTCACCCTCTCTGTAGCGTATTTAGCAGAATTGCAAATTTCATTTCTCAAAATTAGGCAACTTTGTTTAAAACATTGTGTTAAACATTCTGTATTTTATCTAAAAATATTTTCTAAGCACATGTTGTATGTCCTCTCAAATCCTTTTGAAATAAAATATAAATAAACTGAAGTAAGCATTTAGCAATACTCCTCTTCTAAAACTTTGTATATGCAACTAGTGGAAATTGAGTTTATTTTAAAAAATTTATATGGCTCCATATCTGGTTTTCAGATTAAGGTACATAATCTGTGGGCTCCTAATTGTTTTAAAAAATGTTTAGGTAATACAAATATTGTAGTAAAATTGTTGAGAAAAACCAAAACACACTTTAAAAAAAAATACTATATGTTCTCACCTACAAGAGGAATCTAATGAAGAAAATAAACTAATGAGCAAAATAGACCAGAGACATAGAAATTATGGAATAGACTGACAGCTGTAAAAAGGGATAGGGGAGGTAGGGACTGATTGAAAGAAGGGGAAGGGTGTGACTCAGTGGATTGAGCAACAGCCAGTGAACCGAAGGGTCAGGGGTTCAATTCCCAGCTAGGGCACATGCCTGGGTTACAGGCTAGGTCCTCAGTTGGGGTCATGGGAGAGGCAACCAGTCTATGTTTCTCTCATACATCAGTGTTTCTCATTCTCCCTTCCTTCTCCTCTCTCTAAAAATAGATAGTCTTTAAATTAAAAAAAAAAAAAAACATTTAGTATATTTCTTTAAAAAGCGGGGGAAGGGATTGGTCAAAGAACAGATATGAAGGACCCATGGACATGGACAGTGGTGAGGGGACTGACTATGGAAGTGGTGCGTGCTGGCTGAGGGAGGGGAGGGAGGAAAGTGGAACAGCTGTGATAGTATAAACAATAAATATTTTAAGAAGTGAAAAAACTAAAGACCAATTGGTTATTTTTTAATTAAATGAGGTGTGTAATGGTATCTAGTTAATTGAGATTTGATGTTTTATTATACTGTATCTTCTTAAAAGGAGATAGAGAGCTAAGTACTGGTCTGTATTTAAAAAAAGGGAGCCGAATGTGATTAATACAGTGAACAGTTCCTATTCAAAGGAATTTGTTCAGGTTTCACGAATGTCTTTAGACTTCCTGTAAGCCTGCAATTTTAAAAAATGAGGTAATTTATAAACCAGAAAATCATTTTTAATACTTTGGAACTGTATTCACTGGTATTTCTGCCGTAGACTGCTTTGTTCCTTTCCCATTTTAATATTAAACTGATGTTAATTTCATAACATTTTAGATGGCACATGTTTATGGGATTTCTGCCTTTAATGTTCAGATTAGAGAACGTGAGATGCAAGGACCTTATTCCCAAGATTTCTTATTTCCTGACTATAACTAATGATTATAGCCTCAGTAGGCAGAATTGGTTAAGCGATCTCTATGAGGTTTGTTTGTTTTTGTTTTTGTTTTTTTTTTTTCGTTTTCAAGAGCCAGTGTGGTCTGATCATTTGGGGGCTGCAGTGAAATCGTACGAAAGCCTGGAAACAGTTGTTTCCCCCCTTTTAGCCCAGAAGGAGCCATATTGCTGGGTGACAAGGGCATCTAAACAAGGTGCCTTTTCCTTGGCAAGTGCCTTGTCTTTTTTCTCCTCCATCTCTGTTCTTTTTCTGCTCTCTCTTCCCCCTTCCTCCCCTTGCTCAGATTGTCACCTCCCCCACCCCATCCATAATGCCCTAATGTTTGGTGGCAGGCTCTATCTTTTCTGTTGACTCTATCTTTTCTATTAAAATTTATCTTTTAATTGACTGTGGGGAAATATATCTTGTATCCATAGTTATTAATTACCCTCTAGTAAACCAAAGTTTCTTTTTTTGGAGATTCTTTTCATATTAATTCTGCCTTTTCTAACTTTTCTAGTATTGCAACTTCTATATCTGTTGCTTAACATTTGAATGGAATTTAAATACTCATAATATCAGGATAACTGTGATAAAATCTCATGACACACATAAACTACTAAAATTATGCAGCACACCAAAAATATTTTTTTGTCAGTCTAACAAAAATATGTATAATTTTGATTCATTCACATCAGACAGGTATTGTTGTATTGGACAGTTATTGTTGTATTGTTGTCATTTTTTTTTTTTTTTTAATTTGACAATCTAAGGGAAAAGAGGTCGGTGTCCCTGACTCAATAGTCAGGTATTGCATGTTTTAAAATTCTTGTGGCACACCAGCTGAAAATCGCTGGTCTAGGTCATTACTGCCAGGACCACTTTTTAGTGAATGAATAAAACAATTGAGCCCCTTTCACTTGAGCCTGGGAAGACACTGACTTGGGCGAGATTTTGACACCTTTAAAAAACAAAATGAAAATTGTAATTAATTGTGAAGATTGAGTCATGGTTCTGTTGATTCATCATCGTTCCCTTTCCCTATGTTTTCCTACATCATTGGTTCAGTACACCTTCTCTCTACTCTAGATTATTTAAAACTACTGTATTCTGCCATGTATAATGCGCACTTTTGCCCAGGTTTTTGAGGGGAAAATAAGGATGCACATTATACATGGGTAGTACCTGAAATACCTTGCATGTACCTGTCTAAGTTGTAAATGTGTGTTCAGTTGTCTCTTCTCCCAATTACATTGTAACTACCTTTTGAGAGTAGTGATAGTGTCTTATTCACTGTTGTATCTCCAGTGTCAACTAGGCACTGTTAGTGCTTGTTGAATGAATGATCTTTGCATTTTTTCTAGTAGTCATTACTTCAGCATCATTTGACCCTTGTGACTTGAGGTAGATGGTCAGAATTTGGGATGCTTCAGTGGGCGCGGACTTGAATGAACTTTATTGGACCAGAGGAAATTTTTATCTTACTATATCTAGTTAATTGCCAGGTAAATAGATACAGGGCACTACCAGTAACATGTTCACTTACAGGTCTGAATTCCCCCCAGGGATTTCCAGAGGGAATGCCTGCCTTGCTGTCAGTAACCTTTACACTTAGATCTGTGTTTTGGGGAATGTGAGCCCGGTGCTGCCCTGTTTGTTCACATGCAAATCACAATAAGTGTCTCCCACTGCTCCTCCGTCCACAGAAATTTACTTTATGCACAGAATAGTTTAGTTTAAACATGACAATCAGCATGAAAAGATTGGGGAGTTGTGTAGAAGAGGATCAGGGCAGTCCTATTAAATTCCTTTTGACCTGAAAAGGAGATTTTGAGTTTGTGGCATTGTAACCGAGCAAATGAGGCCCCATTCACGTTGTCACCTTGCTCACGTTGTCCCCTGTCACCTTGATGCACAAACCAACAATTAGTGTTGAAGGAAACAGGTTTTTATTTACAGGAATCTCACCTCGAGGGCATGGGGGCCTGAGGCACTCCTGCTCGGAGCCCTCCTCTCCCACGAGACTCAGCACTTTTGGCTCCCCACCAGGCTATAAGCCAAAACCATGCCCTAAGGTTCCCCATATCCCTATTTGTTCTTAAGCCAGCTGCACAAACAGGTCTCCATCCTCTCTGGAAGGCACACTCGTGGGTTTCAGAGTCGTCATCCTCTCTCAGCAGCGCTTTCCTTCAGGATCTGGGGTACGCTGTCCTCAACCTCTGTGTAACAGTTCAGGGAAGCATGTGCCATGTTACACTGGATCATGGTGGAGTCCAGAGGGGCACATGTCCCAAGAGAATGGCTTTTCAGTGTGACCTTCAGAGAAGCTGAAGTCTACAGTCTCAGTACTCCTGGTCACAGTTGAGCTCAAGCATCTCCCACGAGTCTGGGTGGCTAGGCAGGTTCCCACACAGCTCCACAGCTCTCTTCTTAGCACCGTTTCCTCAGCCCGCGTGGCTGCTGCTTCTATGCTACAGCCTGCAAGGCTGCATCTCCTCATGGCTGCATCTCCTCATGGCTCCCTCTTTCTTATACACCTGACAGCATGGCGGAATCCTGACTCCCTGCTGGCCCAGCTTCTACTTTACACACCAGCCCTCATGGCTGAATCCTGACTGCAAACTGCATCGTTTCCTGCTGCTTCCTCTTTCAGACATCATGGTCTGAAAATCCCCTTTAGAACCACAAGGTGCTACCTTCTGCTCTCTCAGCCACCCTTATTTTAAATGCTGACCTGGAACTTCCTGTGTGACCTCATATCCTGCCCCTCCTACAATGCGCTACTTTTGCCAGTTCCCTGTATCTTTTACCTTCTTTCAGCTGCCATCTTTAGTCAGGGCAAGAGTGCCTGTGACACGGGGCCTCTGCCTCCCTACCTTTTGTGCAGGCGCTGTATAAGCTCCCTCAGCTACATCGCAGGGCACTATAGGCCCTGAAAGTCGAATAGTCCTTTTGTCCCTTTTGCCCCAGGCAGTCCACTTCCCTTCAGGCAAGACACAGCTATCAACTTGCCATTGTTATAAGAAGTATCTTAACCACCATATCATCCCTTCTCCTTCCCCCAATCATGGACTGTGGGCGGTTTCTCCTATACTCTGTGGACCCCCACTTTGCACCACATTACAATATGTTTGAGGGTCTTCTGTGTTTCTGGGCAGGACCTGCTGGGGCCATGTCTTCTGCTGGGTGCCTTTCTTATTTAGTTGCAAATACCAAGCTCTATTCCATACATCAGGGGTAACTACTGTCACCAAAGGGTTGATGAGGTGGGGAGGAATTGAGGGGGGGGAAGGAGCAAAATTATAAAGATCTATTTGTTTTCTGTGGCAATGGAATCTTTTGTATTCTGGAGTGTATAAATCTATTATCTGGTGGAAGTAGTTTGTGTTTTGCTATAGACTGACCTCACAATTGGCTATTTTGTGTTCTCCAGGGAATCTTGTATGTGCAGAATTTAGGTCACACTGGAAGGTGTGCTTTATGTTGCTGATGAAACCCTTCCTATTAAAGAACTGAGGGTAAAAAAAAAAAGAAAGAAACCCCTCTGCCTGCAGTACCACTTTTGGAAAAGATTAAGTGCTATGTGGAAGTCACATTAGTCATGACACATACTGATAATAAACATACAGTAACAGCCTGCCCAGGCACAATCATAAGTAACAACAGAAACCTTTAATCATTGGAAATTGTTGGCATGACTTTGTGAAGCTGGGAACCTGCTGATAGAGCAGTCAGCCTAATTTTCTATGAAATATTAACAAGCTTGGTGGTACACAGCAGAGATAAATTCCCCGAGTCAGATCAGTTGGTTCAACTGAATTGCACAGCAAAGCTATAAAAAAAAAACAGCACAATCTAGGGCTATGAAGCAAGGTGGACTTTGCCCTCAAGGAATCCATATTCTTGGCAGCCAGAGCCAGGCTCCTGTGCCTCCCCTGTGGGAGGTGTAGCGCTGTGTTAAGATTGCTGCATCTGACCGGTGGAGCACAGCCCACCCTCTCTAAGGGGTCTTCCTTCCTACCAGGCTTCCCTCCTGCTCAGAAATTCAGTTAGAATACAAAACGGTGAAACGAAGCATTTGAAAGTGGTCCAAGCTATTAAATAAACTGTTGAGTGAGTGAATGAGTGAGTGGGGAGGTGTGCTCAAAGAGTAGAAGGATAAAACTAGAAGCCAAAATGGTGAAAAAAGACAGTAACAATTGTAGAGACTGAGATGTTAGGAGATAAAAATGAACTAAGAAAAATGAGACCATCCCATCAGTTCAAAAGGTCCAAACCCTCATGCAGAGAGGCAGTTAGGATTCATCAAGCCAGAGCATCTGTCAAGTCCAGCGGAACCCACCCCTGCATGTTTCTTTGAACTATTCCCTGAATAACTGTCCTTCTAGCTCACAGTAAAAAGCTGGGCCCTGGAGGCCTCTCTCTTTTGTCTGTGATTCATCCCTGTGACCTTCGGACTTAAGTTACTCTGAGACAGCACCCGGACAGTGCCTGCACTCCCGTCCTGCAGCTGGCAGTGACAGACAGCCCTGCAGCCACTGGCTGTGAGCACCTCTCCCTCCTTGTCCTGGAGGGTGATGCACCTTAATTATGTAAATGGATTTTTTTTTTTTTAACAGTGGTTCTAGCTCCCGAAAATTGCTCCCTTGCCTTTCAGGATCATTTCACTCTTTAAAATGAAACAAATCCAAACAGTTGACTAGCCATAGAGGAGGCCTATTCCTTTTATACCCAGCGTGTTCCTGAAAATGTAACAAAATCAAATTTGTGAAAATCAAGTGGAAGTACATGCTGGGCAGGGAGAGTCTGTTTCAAGAGAACTAAGACTCATGAAAACCCCAGATTATGTTTCTGCTGGTTGAGGTGCCTGGCACATGTGCTGCCACCGATGGAGAGCTTTCCAGGTTATGGGGTGGGGCCCTCCCTTGGGCACCAAGTGGAGAAGGCTGCCTTGTAATCTCTGCTCTGGGGCTTTGTGCCTGGTAGGTGTGGTGATTTTGTGGTCAACAAAACAGAACAGTCTCTCCTGGAAGCCTTCAGAACATCAGTAATTACTTTGTACATTGTACCTCTTACTTTGTAGTGTTCCTGTACCTTATACATTGTACCCATGGGAATTATATTACTTTTGCCTCTCAGCTCTTGTGGGGGGAGTGACAACCTCTCCCTCTAACAGAGCCAAGTGAAGGGCCTTTATTGTGAAGACAATAGGAATTGAAGACAGAGGAATTTAAAGAACCCAGGACTATGGTCTCTGCCCAACTGAGAATCCATCTCATAGTTTAAAAGGAGACCTCAGCTAAAAAAATAAAAATAAAAATAACAGGTCATTTTCAGTGGATAATAATTTATGATATTTATGTCCCTTACTCTCACACTTGCATTGTTTTTACATTTTGGATGATGTCTATAGAACTGTAACTTGATCCCTAAACATTAGGTGTAATTTTAACTTTGAATATAATTTTATCCTAAATATTGGGTGTAATTTGAACTTTGCATTAAATGCGTCTCATGCCATGTTTTGATGGGGTTTTTTTACCATGATTTGGGGCCTTTGATGATTCCCTTCCCCCTTTAATCTTTCTTGACACACAAGAGTTGGTTTTCTGTGTTTTTTTTTAAAACAACATAATGGCCTAATATTTAAATATATATAAATCTTTAATATATGAATTTCTAGTTCTGTTTTCATGTAAGTCTCATGAATGTTCAACATCTTTTAATCTCTTATTAGAACTATGGTAATTCAGACAAGTTACATTTGGTGGAAAATGTCCCTAAAATTAGCAGAGTTTGAAAAAAGTACCAGTAATCACTGTCATTAAATATTTACTTGGTGGCTGAACTCATCTGTTTCTCACAATCATTTTATGAGGTAGGTACTGTTATCCACACTTTAAAACAAACAAAAACAATCCCTGAGGTAAAGGAGTAACTTCTCCGAGGATAACACAGCTGTGAGGCTGGGATAGAAATCCAGGCAGTCTGCCTCCAGCCCAGCTCTTAAACCCGTATGGAATACAAGGCCTGTCCGGAAAAGGGCCAGCCATTGATAATATAACGAGAGCAGTTTGTGGGACACTGATGCAACCTGGCAGCCAAGGTTATGCACATGCGTTCATCAACAATGATGACTTCACTGTACTAGTCAGAGGGAGTGGTAGACACCCTTGAGTGAGCATGTGTACTGAGTGGCCGTCACATTCAAAATGAGTGAACAAGTAGAGCAACGACTCTGTATCACCTTTTGTGGGAAGCTTGAACAGTCCTCCACAGAAACTATTTGGATGACTCAGAAGGCCACAGCTAGGGGCAACTGGTGATTGGCAGCTACATCACAGCAATGTGCCAGCTCATGCATCATGTCTTATGCAGAATTTTTTGGTGAAACATCAAATCACCCAGGTGACTCAGGCCCCCTACAGCCCAGATTTGGCACCCTGCAACTTCTGGCTTTTCCCAAAACTAAAACCACCTTTAAAAAGGAAGAGAGTTCAGACCATCAACAAGATTCAGGAAAATACGATGGGGCAGCTGATGGCCATTGGGAGAGCTGTGTGAGGTCTGAAGAGGACTGAGGCATCATTGTCCTTTGTACAGTGATTCTCGTATCTTGTATCTTCTTCAATATATGTCTCTATTTTTCATATTCCATGGCCGGATACCTTCTGGACAGACATCATATACTGCCAGTGCCAACCTAAAAATAACCCTGGAAGCAATCCACAGGGACAGGGTATCTGAATGGGACTTTGTGCGGTTGCTCTGACTCTTAAGTTTCTGATTATTGGCAACATTGAGATAACTATGAAGAAAGCCCCTCCTCATTCTCTTGTACATTCCTCTCCATTCTCACACCTCTCGTATTGTTTCCTCACAGACTTCTGATTTTCAATCCATCTCCTAACTGCTGATCTTTCCAAACTTCCACCTCAGTCCTCACCAGTCCTTCAGTAATCTACTCTTCCTAGGTCACTGGGGCAGGCGGGGGTGGGGTGGGCAGTCACCGCTGCTGCTGCCTGGGTCTCAGCCCTAGAGAGTCTGATTTAATTGGTCTGGGCATCATACATTTTTTTTTTAAACTCCCCAGGTGATTTTCCTTTGTGCTGTCAAGGATGAGAACAGCAGCCCTAGGCTATTTATCCAGCACCTGTGGCCTCCACCTCTTGGCTTCATTTAATTCTCCGTCTAGCCCAGAACACACAATTCCTCGTTTCTTGCCCCATTTCCTATCAGTCTGCCCCCTTATCTCGAACCCATCTCCTGATTCATAGCTTCTTAGCTTTCAGAACCCCGCAGAGGGCAATGCCATGGCCCTGCGATTAGGACTGCCGCGCCCTCGCGGTCTCAGGTCTCGGCTAAGCCCACGGTGTCATCTGGCAGTGCTTCGTTTCGATTTTTCACTCCGTCACCCATCACTGGCAGAACCTCTTCCGCCTTCATCATTCTGCCCTCTCACTTGTCAGATTGCCGCCACTCCTACTTCACGCTGCGGATCCTAGCATGTCATTAATTGTTCTCTGTTACCTGCTTCTTCACACTTCAACTAGCTCCTTTCCCTTACCATATATACTCAAGTATTAACAGTTAAAGATAACTAAAGATTAAACTGAAAACCCCTTCCCCATCTAGTTTTTTGGCCCTTCTACTCGCTCTCAGGTATCAAGAGAAGCCGGTGTCTATTCCCTGTTAGCACATCTCGCCTCCCATTCCTGTGCTTCTTCACACACTCTTACATGTACCCCTGCTCAGAGTGCTCTGGGTCCCCAAGTTCACAGGCTAGTGGACATTCCAGCGCTTGTCTTGACATTCAATGTTGTTCTTCGTTGAATCCTTTCAAAAAGAAAATACCTAGCCGAATAAACCCTTCTGTGACTTGCCTTGATTTCTGATTCTCTTTCTCCTTTTCTGGTCACTCACTCACTCCTCTTAGTCTCCTTGTGTTACTGGTTCTGTGATAGTAGTGACATCGATTTGTGGCTGCCTGCTAAGGGCATGTTATACCCGGGAGAGCTTACGTACTTACCCAATTGTAGCTGGCTCCCACAGTTTTCTCTCTAGACTGGCCATGCTTCCTGAGCTCCAAATATCTAACTGTGTATCTTTGTGTTGCTGGAGCCTGGAGAATTTATAGTTGGTGTAGTGGGTCTTCAAGTGTGGTTCACTGCTGGCCTGCTTCAGAATTATTGTGGAAGTTTATAAACATGCACAGTCATAGGCTCTGCAGCAGGTCCATTAAGTTATGATTTCTACCAGTGGGCACTCTGTATGCTAACTGTTGAAGAACAGCAGTCTCCTGGATAAGAAGCGTTGCCACTTGATGTCTTAATGACAACTGTGGTTAGTGTGTTAGGAATGATGCTTACCTCCGTCTCCCATCTCTTGTGCCCAGATTTTAGTAAGGATACCACCAGTCACCCAAACCTGAACCGGGGACTCATCCACATACACTCCTCACTTTCCACCCCCCTCCTTGCCCAAGGGCCAAGCCCTATGAATTCTGAATTCTTACTTTCTTTTCATTTCCTTTGCAACCTCCTAACTCCGTAGTTAGTATGTGCACCTATATTTTTCCTTTGGACCTTTATGTACAGGGCCTGGCACAAATACTGCCCCTTTTTAGTTACAAAATCTTTTATTACAAAATCCTAAGCATGTAAATCTGTAACATAACAATGTCACAATCAAGCACACCATATGACATTTCAGGTGAAATGTTCAAATTAAAACTGTAAGTTATTACACCCATATTTTTGCCCTCCAACCACACTCACGCAGGCCTTCCTTCTGCTGGACCCTGCATTTTCCCTCACCTTCCAATCCCCTTCCCTCTACTTTGTTCTCTTAACTTCTGAAAATACAAAAATGACTCTTGTTCCTTTCTGGTAGCCTTTTAGGGTTATTTCTTGCCTATGGGAAGAGCTCCAGGCCTTTTCAGCCTTGTCAGTGAACTCAAGCAAGAGTTTATATAGCAGAGATTAGTCTTAAAGCAGTGCTTCTCAGGGTTGAATGTGCCTGTGAATCACCTGGAGATCTTGTTAAAATGCAGGTTCAGTTTCGGTAGTTCTGGGGGTGGGGCTCAAGAGTCTGAATTTCTAGCAAGCTTCCAGGTGACGTCTGTGCTGCTGGTTGGTGGACCACCTTGGGGAATGGAAGTCTTAAACAGCTACCTCCTAGGAAAAGTCAGATGCTTCCTTCTGTCCACTCTCAAAGTGGTCTAAACCTAGTTTCCTCAGAGTCTCTTTTACACTGCATTGATAGAAGTGCTTGTAGAGAAGTGCTTCTGAACAAGAAGTGTCTAATGCACATATGAGGACCACTTCTGGTCTGAACACATGAAAATGCTGTGATGGTTTCTCTCTCTCTCTCTCTGTCTGTCTGTCTCTCTCTCTCATACACACACACACACACACACACACACACACACACAGCCTGAAAATACAAAAGGAAAATCTCCAGGTCCCGGAAATAAAGAGAGAAGGCAAAGCAGTGAGTTGGACTTGTCTGCTAATTTTAATCTCAGTGAGAGTTCTATGTGTTGGTTTCTAATTATTTTTCTCATTATTGGTTATGTTGTCTTGGTTCTTTGCATGCCTCGTAGTTTTTTATTAGATGTCGGGCATTCTGCATTTAACTTTGCCGCCTGCTAGATGCTTGCATATTCCTGGACTTTCAACTCCGTCTCTTCAGTTCGGGGGGCCTGCTGGGTTCTGCCTGGTTTTTCCTTCCCTTTGCTGTAGCCTGAACAAGCTCTCACAGCAGGATGCTGAGGTTCTTAGAGGGCTTGCTCATTTGTTTTCTGAGTCTTAGGAGTCACTGTCCCTTTTTACCTGATCACCAATATCTTAAAAACTGTTCTTTCCTATATTTTGTCTGATTTTTAAAAAATTGTTTCAAGTGTGAGAATGAACAGTCTCTGTTTCTTCACCTTGTCCAAAAGTTGAAATTCTAGGTGGTGGGAGTGGGGAGGCCAGGGTTTTGATACTTACATAAGGACAGAGACAAGATTCCAAGATGGCAGACCATTTATAATGGCCGATATAATGGCCAAACACGGGAAATAACCTACATGTCCGTCAATAGAAGTAGATAAGTAAATCGTGGTTATATTAAAGCAAAGAATACTGTGCTGAAATGAGAGTGAATGTAACCACAAAGGTGAATGTCATAAATTAGCATATCCTATGGGATTCTGTTCAGATTAAATTTCAAAACCAGCAAAGTTAGTCTGTGGTGTTGGAATTCAAGACAGTGGTTACCCCTCAGGGGAGTAAGTAGGAGGGGACACGCAGGGACTTCTGGGGTTCTGGCAATAACACTCTGTTCCTTCATCTGGGTCCTAGTTGCATGATGTTTTACTTTGAGAAAATTCGTAGAGCTGCATACTTTATGCAACTTTACTGTATGTATGTTATGCATCAGTTAAAAGTACCCCTCCCCACCCCTCACCCCCGCCAAAAAAAAGGTCAGGGCTGTAAGCCACTTGAATGATAGGAGGGTAGACTTGGATTTCCAGTATAGAACCTGAAGCCGAGAAAGTACCCAGCATCCTAGAAGAAAGCAAGCACACCGGTCCAGGCTACGGGCAGAAATGGGCACCCACAAGAAATCCTGTGCAACGTGTGGGTGCAGTAAGCTCAAGTTCACACTGGGTAGGTGATGCAGAAACCATGACCCGAGATACTGAAGTCAAAGCTGGCGGGAAAAGCTGTGAACCCTGTAGGGCCCTGCCAGAGCCACTCATTAAACTGGCCCATGTGGAGGACAGTACCACTCAGGCCCCTTTTGAGCTACCAGGCAAATGGGACTGTCATCAGTCGCTTCACCGTGAACCTGGAGAGGGCTTCATTGTTAATGGCAAGGCAGAACGCATCTTTGATAAAATACTGCACGCTCGATATGAAAAGCTCTTTGAGGGATAGGAGACCTGTCTGTATTAGCATTTAAAGTAAAAATTCTTCATGAAGAAGGGGAAGGAAAGAGAAATCAGCACATGTCTGTGCAGCACTGTTTAAATTATCCTGGTCTTTAATCTAAAACATTGCCCAGTGCACTGTGTCGGTCAGTGGGCGAGGTTTCTCTGTCATTGGTCCTCACTGTGCAGGCGTGTTTTGATACAATTTAGCAGCACTTCATGATCATACAATGGGACCACGGGATAAAAATTCTCAAACTTTTTGATGATTTCACTATCTTTACATCTCATTCTCTCTGGGCTGCATTCCGGATAATTTCTTCAAATCTAGATTCCAGTTCTCTTTTTAAATTGGCAGTCTTCTGTTTCACCTATCTATTGAGTTTCAAATGTCAGGGATCATAATCTTCACTTCTCGACATCACGTGGTTCCTTTCATCTCTTCAGGGTCACATGTGATGGTCTCTCTCATTCCGTGTGTTGGGTTTGTTCAAGCAACACAGGCAGTTTGCCTCTGGGGCTCCAGGGCCATACTCTGCCTTGCAGGGATTCCATCTTTACACAGGGCTCTTCACGCAGATTTCCTGTGATTCTTGTCTCAGGTCTGTCACCATCTCTAGGTCGTCAAGCACCCACAGATGACCCCGAGCAAGCAACAGTGGCAGCACTCATTGACTCGGAGGTTTCTCCTTTCTGCCCTCGGAGGCTGTCCTTTCGTTTCCTAACAGTTCAGCCCTGTATTTAAATAATGCTTTTAGTGCACTTATATTTTAAAAAAGGAAAGTATAAATAGTGTATAAGGATTTGTATATTTGTGTGTGTGTGTTGGCCTGTATATGTATTAAGAAAACCTCTGGAAGGATAAACAAGACACTAATAATGCTGCAGATGTGGTGACAGGAATGAGGCAGATGGGGAACAAGAGGAACAGGAAGACTTACAAATTCCTTACTATTTTTTGTGACTTGAACCAAGTGATGGCCATACTACCAGTTCAATCAGTTAAGTGTACAACTTAACAACTTCCCTCCCCCAGCAATCTCGATGTTCTGTATGGGGTTGGTTTCTCTAACATCTAGTCTACTATTTTGTTAGACATGGAATAGTGGTCCTTTTTGTGGCTGTATAAATTTTAGATCGTGGATTAACCCACCCTCGATCAACTCTGTGGATTGGTATTTTCCAATCTGCCTGTGACAAAGGGTCACTTCTTTAAAATTTTCCAATCTGCCATGGACGGATACTTTGGTAAACCACAATAAAAATAAATTACTGATTATGTGCTTGGATGGCCTGGCAGTCAGATTGCTATGAAAATTCCTAAATGCTTGCTCACTCTTTCTTCTCCTCGCTGACCAGTAAAAAGCACCTCATGGACGGGCCCTCGCTGAGCAGCCCTGCTGTGGGTGGTGCTCCATTGTTGGCATTTGGTCTTGTGGATATGAAATTACTACAGCGTCTTTTAAATTTCTCATTGGTTTTAAGTTTTTTCCATGGGTGTGAATCTGTTTTCTTTCTGTAAAGATGCTTGTTTGTCTGGCCTTACCTGAAACATTAGGCTTTTACTGTGGTAAATGTGCATGTCTGCCAGTGGCTGACGGCTCTCGGTGATAGTACTGGTGCACTTCCAGGACTTATTCGTGGATGAATAGTGCATTTCATTGAACCTAAGATGCATTCATGCTGGTGTTTTCTTGATTGTCTAGGAGGTCTCATTGGTTGGTTTTCATGCTATTAAGTTAGGACTGCTATCTGGCTGCCAGCGATTGCAAAATGCCGTTGATTGCAGAGATACTAAAATGTGGAAGAATGTGTGTCTTGAGAGAGCTTGCAGGTGGCCCGTGATCGTCCCAGCCTCTGTGGAGGGCTTGGAGACTTGCTTATGAGAAGGAAGGGGGCAGCCTTTGGTGACTTCCTTTAGACAACCCACCACTCTGCTGAGTGGCATCTCATTTCTTTCTTGTGACAGCCAGGCATTCCCTGGGGCACATTGTCTTTGCTAAAGGCATGACTGCCCTCCTTAGGAGCCCAGTGTGGCAGCATGAGGCGTTTTTTCTGACCCCCAAGATTTTTTTTCTTATTTCAACCTCCCCCTGACCCACCCCTGCCATTTGGAACTTGTGACTGTTGGGAGTTCTGCTAGTTACCCTGTTTTCTCGCTTGCCATGTGGGCGGCTTGGCGCTTCCTTCAGTTGCGTTCTCTGGACTATTTGTGTACAAATTTTCTAGTTTTTTTCTGGTTTCCCTTCCATATTTTCATGGTGTAGATGGGGATCCCCCCCCCCCCCGCCGCCAACACACACTATTTTTATGTTCTTTGGCCAGTTTGGCGACAGCGTGGGAGGAAGAGCAGTTAATATGTGGGTGGGCTCCCACTGCTGTTCGTTTCTCACCGTGTATTTATCGAATGTCTGTGCCTCGCATAGATCTAGGCACTGAGAGGGCAGCAATGGACAACAGTCTTCAGTTCCCACCTTCACTGGACTGTTCCTTCCACTTAGTTGTGGTTTTCTTAAACTGGAAGCTTCCCTGGTTCTACTTGCTTTCATTTTCAGATATCCTTATGGGAGAATGCCCATTAAAAATAATCTAACTTAACATTTAGCAGTTCTTGATAACTTGGTGCATATGATACAGATTTGGCGCTAAGAGAGTCTCCAGAAATAATGCGTGCTACCTTCGCTTTCAGGCGATTGCACCTCAACAAGAAGGCAACGGACAAACAGCCTTACAGCAAGCTCCCAGGTGTGTCTCTTCTGAAACCACTGAAAGGTGTGGATCCCAACCTCATCAACAACTTGGAAACATTCTTTGAATTGGATTACCCCAAAGTAAGTACAGCATTGTCCTCATTAGAAATGGGCTAGACTGTGCCTGGTGCGTGCGCACATGCTCTCTCTGTCTTGCTCTCTGTCATGGCAAATGCTTAAAGAGGCACTTTGATACTGTATAACCTGAAGGTATGAAGAATTCATGATGAGGTTAACCCCAAAATTTGTGCCGTAGTAGCAGTTGTCACAGGGCAGAAATGGGATGTGGGAGGGGTATGAATTTCTTTTCTAACCTCCTGTGTGTCCCTCTGAATGAGATCCCCAAGTGAACCTCTTGGGGCTCAGTGTTAAGTACAAAGTCTGGTCCCGTGAGAGCTCAGAGTGAGCAGTAGGAAGCGGAGAGGGTGAGAGTGGGAAAGCAGGGCTCCTCGGTGGGAAATGGGGTGCAGAACAGTTTGCACTCAACGGAAATCCCCTTGAAAATCTGGCTTTGAGCCAAGAATAGGTTATAGTTAATGATAAGGTGGGGGCTTCATTATACCTAGTTTTCAATTTATTTATTTTTTCTGGTTTTAATACCTAATTGCATTGCTCATGTCATTTATCTGTATGATCTATACATCTGTACACTCAGTGTGCTGCCTTCATTGGGGAACTTCCTGGAGATGAGAGCATCCTTTTTATCTCTTCCCTTTAGCATCTTAGGAGAAACTAATATTCCTTGATTTTTGTAGTTAGGTTTTTTGGGGGGTTGGTTTGGGGTTTTTTTGCAGCTTTTTAAATTGCCTGTTTGAGACATTGATTTTGAAAGTGATTTCTGGTGGTGGCAAATTACTTATGAGAAGGATGTTTCTTTGAATTTCTACTTGCTTGATTCTTAGTCTAGTTTAATTTTCTCTTTGTGAACTCTATTCCCTTGCTTTAATTTTTACCTTTATTGCCTCAGTTTTTCCATAGTTTTTGCTGCTTGGAGACTCTGCTCCTTTTATTTCTTTAGGGTAGTAGTAGAGCCCAAGTACTGAGAAGGAAGATGGTATATACAGACCACACTTCTCATGGTGACTGGTTTTCATGCTCTTATTTTTTTCTCCTCTAACCCTTCTTTTTCTTGGTAGCACTAATGAAAAGAACAGAAAAGACACAGATGTGATGGCCTTAACACAGCTCTTATTAAGTATGTAGACATGAGTGTCATTTAGTTATTTTTTTAGTGTTATCACTTTCAAAGTTTGGAGTCTAGGTATTTAAACTAATTTGAAGCAAAAGAAAATTTTCTTCTAGTTTGTGTGTGCTAATTTATAGGGAATAATTTTAGTGGCCTGAATTATATGTATGTGTCAATCTATCCAGTAAATTAAATGTGTAATTTAAAAAAAAAGAAGATATGTACTTGATTTAATTTTTTAATTAAATTTTGGGGGGTAACGTTAATAACAGTATATAAGTTTCAGGTGTGCAACTTTGTAATGCCGTCGTCTCTACATTCCATTGTGTGCTCACCACCTGAAGTCTAGTTTCCTTCCACCAGCATACATTTGACCCTTATTCTCTTCATCCTCTCCCCAACAGTCTTCCCCTCTGGTAACCACCATATTATTGACTGCGTCTATGAGTTTGTTTGTTTCTTTGTTTGTTCATCTGTTGCTTTCTGTTTTGCATCCCACAAATGGGTGAAATTGTAGGTTCTTGTCCTTTTCCATCTGACCCATTTCAGATAACATAATCCTCTCAAGGTCCAGCCATGTTTTTGCCAATGGCAGCATTTTATCTTTTTTTATGGCTGAGTTGTACTTGATCTTTTTTCAGACCGAAAATGTAAAAATTGGCCTTTTATAATTCAGGAAGAATTCTAAAGATAAAATTAATTGTCAAATAAGTTTTACAACAAGATAAACGGAAGTTTTTCAGGCCCCACATTATATAGGCAAATGCAAAGGAGAATTTATTTTTATGAATGAAAGAGTATTTTCATTGATTATGAATAAATCTGACCATAGCTAAAAATCACATGAATTTATCCTTGTGAAACTTAAACTCGTATTTCAGTTTTCAGTGTTTAACCATCATCTTACCCTTTCCCCTTTCCCCACTAAACCACTTTTAAAATCTAATTGGGGAGTTTTCATGTTGCAGCTCTTGTGAGATGATAGTCGTGGCATTTAAATGGTTGCAGCAGCTAGTGTGGGTTTTAATTGTAGAAAGAGTTTTTAAAAATAACTCCAGGAACACACGTAGCCATTAATTATGAACATTTGGGATGAATCAATAATTGCTTTCTTGCTCTGAATTTTTTTTTTTTAATTATAATTTGGGGTTATCTCAAGCCCTGGTTTTCATAGTTCTTTTTCCATTTAAATTATGTCATCGAGGGATTTAACTTGGTTTAGGAGAAAGCTATTTTGATACTTTTATAAAATGAGTAACAGTATATGCAAGGGGTTGTTTTTATTCCTTTTTAGATCACAATTTTATTTTCTAATTGTAAAAGTATTGTTAGCTGTGTAAATAGAACATTTAGAAAGCAGAGGAAAAAGTACAAAGTACCTGCAATCTAAAGGAAAATTTTGGTCTTACAGCATTTTATTTGCTCTTTTCTTATTTTAAGATTTTATTTATTTATTTATTTATTTTAGAGAGAGGAGAAGGGAGGGAGAAAGAGAGGGAGAGAAACATCAATGTGTGGTTGCTTCTCACGTACTGGGGACCTGGCCTGTAAACCAGGTACATGCCCTGACCAGGAATCAAACCAGGGACCTTTTGGTTTGTGGGACGGTGCCCAACCCACTGAGCCACACCAGTCAAGGCTTATTTGCTTTCATTAAAAAAAAAGCACCAAATGCAGTTTATTTTGCCAAATAATTTGCATGCATTGCCAAATGCAGATGTTCCACAAGAGACTGAAGTTAAACCACTGAAACATCACAGATCTGAGTGTAAACACATGACTCCTGTATGTCACCACAGAGGCATGTAGTCACGAAGTGAACATTCATGTGTTGCCAGCTGGCCCAGTGCACTGTTAATATTTGTATTTTTGAAAGATTTCTGTGATTTAAATATCTTATAAATCTACCTACTATTGATACATATTCCTTGATGAAAACATTATTCTTTGGAAAAAATATAAGAATGAAAAAGTGACACAGTTCATTTTTCATGAAATTGAGTGCTTGTGTGGGATCAGCCTAGAAGGTACTTGGGAGAGATTCGGCAGCAGTAGGGAAATGCAGTAGCCTGTGTCCAACAGGGCTTGATGGCTTCACTTCCATGAATTCTGGCTGTATGAAGAATTTTAAAATTAATGGTCAAAGTTATTAACAGAGTGAGGCTATGGTAATTTTAAATTTTAATTTATTATTATTATTATTTTTTTGCAAATACAGAATTGGTTTAAAATGTGACAAGTCCAACTGTGGAAAACAGTATGGAATTTTCTCAGAAAACTAAAAATGGAACTGCCTTTTGACTTGGCAATTCCTCTGCTGGGATTATACCCTAAGAACCCTGAAACACCAATTCAAAAGAACCTATGCACCCCAGTGTTCATAGCAGCACAACTTACAATAGCCAAGTGCTGGAAGCAGCCTAAGTGCCCATGAGTAAATGAGTGGGTCAAAAAAGTGTGGTACATTTACACAATGGAATGCTACAAAGCAGAAAGAAAGAAAAAGCTCCTACCCTTTGGGATAATATGGATGGATCTGGAGAGCATAATGCTAAGTGAAACAAGCCAGGCAGTGAAGGAAAAAAATACCATATGATCTCACCTATAAGTGGAACCTAATCAACAAAACAAAGAAGCAAGCAAAATATAACCAGAGACATTGAAATTAAGAACAAACTGACAGTAAACAGAGGGCGGGGGAGAGGGGATAATAAGGGAAAAAACGGGGAGGTTCATCAAGGAACGTGCATGAAGGACGACACATGGACAAAGCCAAAGTGGTGTGAGGTGGGGATGGCTGGGGTGGAGGGAAAGTAGAGATAATTGTACTTGAACAACAATGTGAAAAAAAGAGGGGAAAAAAGAAAAACAAGCATGTATGGGCTTTCCGTACAGGAGAAAGAGGAGTTGAAGGTGTGGAGAGTTATGGAAAAATTATAGATGACAAAGAGAATGCAGACTGCACAGCACGGATTGCACGGTCTGGCCCTGCCGCCTCCCCAGCTTCACCTCCTCCTGCGGAAGGCTGTTTCATGTGCCTGCAACACACAGGACTTCGTATTTGGTTTAATGCGCTGTTATTGTCATTCTTCGGTTCTTAATTTTATCTTTGTGTTTATGTGTTGTGAAGTCTGATGAGACAATAGAACATGCTCACTAATAAAAGAAATATGCATGATGTAAAAAAAAAAAAAAAAATGTTACCAGTCCAATGAACGTTTGAATTCTTTGTTGCCAGTGGTGTCTCTATCCTAAGAGGAAAATTTTTTTTAGCCGAATAGTTTTCCAACAAAGAATTAAAAAACAAAATTAATCATCAAAAGATGAAGTCTCATACATGTAATAAAACTTCTAAGAAAGATTGGGGGTTTTTCAAATAAATTTCAAGAACTATATAAACTACCTAATTCTTAAAAGTAGGTGAGTATTTAATATTGTTTAAACTTTCAATTCAGAGCAGTTTTCTTACAAAGTATTTCCTGCCTGGCATCTCTCTTTCACTCAAAAGTTACCCTAGGATAAGTGCCTTCACTTAACAAATATATTCATTGCCTCCTCTGTGCCTGAGAATGTTCTAGGCATTCAGGGTCTAAGTCCATTTTGTCACAGAATTTATATTCTACTGTAACCCAAGTGTCATCCTAAGATTTTTCTGTAAACACGATGCTTAGTTATTTACAAATGATTAAAGATATTCCTACTCAACATGCAATGTAATTGACTAATATAGTAAAATATTTTTCTACTTTGACAGGATATTTTGTTGTTTACTATAGTAAAAACTGTATATTCCTAATGTCTATAGGATTGAATCAATGAAATTTTTTCTGATACTATTTATACATCTAAACCTAATATTTTTATTAATAATACTTTTTATTCAAAAGCAAAAAAGTAACATTCATGATTATTTCAGTTTCAGATATTCAATTCTTAAATATCAAAGGGCTGAATCATAGTTTGTGGGTTTTCTGTGCCTCCCCTCTCTTGTTCTCAGCCTCTTAGTCTTCTCACTGTTTTGGAAAATAAAGGGAAAATTGGTCAGTGTAGCCAAAGATTTGACGGAGGCCAACCTTCTCACCTTCAGGGCCATGAGGTTCATCTCTAGATCTTGTGTATTCATGCCAACTCCATTTACACTGGAACTTACTACACCTTACATCCCTTTCAGATTTATGAAGTATATGTTTTCTTGAGATACTTATAGGTGTAACATTTTTAATGGACACTGTATTTTTGAACATATGTATTTGTGCCTAATCCTTTAGATAGTATAAAACATCTGAAAAAATTATTTTTGTTTTAGCTAAAGAAGTCTTTAACCAATTCAATATCTGTGTTTCACCAATTGTAGTATAGTTGGAGTGATTTAACTATTCAAATACAGAGAGAGAGTCTTAGCAAGTAAAATGTTTACTCAAACTGTGAAGACACAGGTATGATTATCAAAGCTGAAAGATGAAGGTTCCTGGTTGCAATCTAATACTTTAGAAAATACTTGAAGTGCTATATACTGTTTGGTATAATTTTCAATATCACAAACAAGTAAATGAAAGTTGTGGGTTATATAATACAAGTCTGAACATTTTTTTGATAATGTGTATTGAGTTTTGTTTGCACCAAGGGTAATCAGAAGTATTTTTTATTTGAAATTAAGTTTAAGGGGTATAATCAATAAAAATAAAAACTTTAAACCTTGAATCTGAATGAAGGTAAACTATACATATTCCCTTACTTATATTAACACAATATACTTCTCAAAAGCTTTAGCCATAACCTCATATAACTTTTTTCCTTTCCGTTGAGTACATTTCTAGTACTACATTTTACAGAGTTTTCTTCTGCTGTGGAAAAAGGCTAAGGTTAGCTTTTTAATTGTTTTATGGAATTGTATTGCCTATAAACATTTTCTTTCACTATATTCACTCATCCCACAAAACAGGATAAATTATAAAAACATCAAAGAAACTGCTACATTTGGAAAAACTAAAAACTCTTTAGAGCAAGCCTGACTGGGCAGCTCACTATGGTTGGAAAGCTAGTTGTTACTCTTACCCTTCAGAAAGTCACTTAACCTTTCTAATCTTCATTGTTAAGGTCAGTGCCTCTTGGCTGCTCACCCAAACATTGTTTTAAAAGTCAAGTTGGGATGAGAGCTGACACTTTATAGGACCCAGAATCAAGCCTCTGGGAAATTTCAGGGGTGCGGCAGGAGTGGGCCCCTTCCACTTCTCAGATTTTCATCCCGTCTTGGGAAACTTGTTAGCTGTACAGTTAGTCTCGATACTTGTGGAGTAGCAATTTGGTTGGTCAGTGTTAAAGGTAGAAAATTGGATCGAATACAAGAAAACATTTTCTTGATTTGATAAAAACTTAATGCATTGGCTTCGTGGACCTTCATCCTCTTTTTGTGCTCAAATTACTAATTTCTAAATTGCCAGTTTTTGCTGAAACACGATATATTAGGCAAACAGTAATTATTGTGCTCAAGGGCACTGTAAGCATTTTATTCCCACTTTTTATTTGTGTATGCTTACCAATGGAAGTAAATAAAATAGACCTTCCCTTTACCCCAGTCAGTCCCCGCCTGCATGTCAACACGTTAAATGTTGTGTCCCTAGCTCTTTACTTTCTACAGCAGATATCTGTTTTATTTTTCATTGAAATAATTAACCTTCCTTTTTGACTTGAAAATGTCCAACCTGTTTTAGAAAGAGGGTTACTAGGATATTTGTCACTGACTGAATCAGCATAAATTTATCAGTTTTGAAAAAAAATTGCTACTTAGAATACATATCCACAAAATACCAAAGTAGCATCTTTGCATGTGAAAGCAAACATCATTTTACAATTTAGTTTACTAAATGTAACTTAGAGCTCAACATTTTGTAAACCTGGTTACATGTCAAAGTCACTCCAGAGATCGATTCAAAAGTATGAGCCTGGGGTCCGGTCCTAGACTCTTTTTAAAGTATAATAAATGTGCCGGGGTAACTTCGACACAGCCAGTTAAGTGCTGAGAAATGACACTTTTAATTTACTCTCAAAGAGTAAACATAGCACTGGACAAACACACACGTATGTATACATATGTGCATACATCTATGTATACATGCATACATATATAAACCCATGTGTGTATACATGCATATGTATATAAACCCATGTGTGTATGTATATGTGCATATGTATATATCCTGGTATTTTCATATATCCTGAGTATTTTCATAGTTAAAAGGCTAAGCATGCTTTTCCAGATGACACATTTTGAATCAAATCCAATTCTGTTTTATTTTGCAAAATTACTGTACAACAAAAAAACATGTAATCTCACTTTGTCTTTTTCATGTGAAGAGTTTAGCAAAGCCCTTCAAATTTATCATATTGGGACTCAATATGTAATTTATTGCACCTTCATGAAATGAGAAGTTCAGAGACAAGGTTCTACGGAATGGAGGATGTGTTTATTTTGCTTTCCATGTTGCTTTTTACACTGCTAGGCACCGTGTGGACATTTAGTAAACCTACAGTGATGAAGCGCACGGAGAAGCTTGAGATCCAGTTTAGTTACTAAGCCGTGCCTGTCAGGGAATGGCAGGATGTCAACTGTGGGTGCTGCCGATCTGTTCAGTATCGCTTCAGCTTGCAAACAGGTGCCTGTTCTGAAGAAGTGGCTCTGATTTGCAGCCAACATTTAATATCATGAGTGTTTGCATCCATTATTCATACTCTCTTAACTTTTAAGCTTTTTATGTACAATTGCTTCTTTTTCTTAATGCTTTTTTTTTTTTTTTTTTTTGATGGGGCAGGGAGAGAGGGAGAGAAACATCGACATGAGAGAGAAAAATTGATCAGTTGCCTCTCACACACACCCTGACTGGGTATCAAACCCGCAACCCAGGCATATGCCCTGACTGGGAATTGAACCTGCAACCTTTCAATTTACAGGATGATGCTCCAGTCCACTGAGCCATTCCAGCCAGAACCTTAATGCTTTTTGATCAGCCAGTAAAGACTAACAAGTGCTTCTTTTTGTAAAGGAGGTTAATTTACATGTAATGTGTTCTTTGGCTAGTATGAAGTGCTCCTTTGTGTACAAGACCATGATGATCCAGCCATTGACGTATGTAAGAAGCTTCTTGGGAAATATCCAAATGTTGATGCCAGATTGTTTATAGGTAAGTTACAAATTCTACAGTAACTGTTTTGCTTTCATAGTATTAGGTGGCAGTAATCTTTGCTTTAAACTATAGATGAAGGTGTGAGCCACCCATTGAAGTTATTAGCATGTTCGCTTCATGAATGTTTGTTGGAGTAGCAGAAGGTATTATATCCTTATGAGGATACTTAAGTAATGAAAACAAAGGGATTTTTTTCATACCTGGGATTAATAAAGTGTAGAAAAATAACCCCAAATTGTGTGTAACTCATCAATCAGATATGACTCTTACTATTTTTGCTTTTTTAATATTTTCACTGTGTGGCCTTTTCTGCTTCTCATTCACTATAACTGGTAGTTAGCCATAGAATTCACTTTTATTTTGCTTCCAAAAAGAGTGTTTTTCCAAAAGCTTGTAGGCTTATTCTAAAGACTTATATAGAGATATATTTTCCATTATATATTGATTTATGCTGACTCTTAATACAAAAACCTCAGAATTAGAAAACTGAACCTAATGCATTTTTAAAGATAAATGATATAATTCTCTTCTGACAATGAGCTGTTTTTCCTAAATATATCTTTGTGAATAATAAGGAATGTAAGCCATAATGTTAAAGTCTGTTCATTTCAGTTATTAAATATGCAAGTACATTTCACATCTCTACTGTGTGTCTATGTGCTAGAAAATATTTTTAGTGTTGCATGAATTTTTCACTGCTGTACCTTTAAAATTTTAGGTGGCAAAAAGGTTGGCATTAATCCCAAAATTAATAATCTAATGCCAGGATATGAAGTTGCAAAATATGATCTTATTTGGATTTGTGATAGTGGAATAAGAGGTGAGGTTTTTCTTATTTATTTTATAAAAGTATTCATTTGATGATAAAATACTAAAAGCAGCATGAAAATAAATGTATCAGTTGTTTTTGTTTGCCTAATGAAATAATTCACTTCATCATTATTTCATGGTAATATGTCAAGTTATACTAAGATTTTGACTTTTATGCTAACCTAGATGTTATATGTATGAAACTGTTTTCATTTTGAAGAGAAAATTCCAACCACTAAAAAATATATAGTCATGGTCTGTTATACATTCTGTAAGCTTTTTCAGAGGTGTAAGTTTTTCCTTGTTTATGTGACACTTGTCTTTTACTTTAATCTATTTGTGGCACACATACTATCTCACAGAAAGGAACAGAAATTAGTAGGTAAGCATTTTACTAGAGTACATGTATGGCTTTTTACTTAGATGATTCTAACAGGAAGCCTTTTGTATACTTAAACTTTAATAGGTGTTTTTAAGTGTTTGTACTTACAGTTATTTCGGTGTTCTGTTAATATTCTATTATATTCTTATTAGCTCAAGTTTCTCAGCCTCAGTGCTGTTGACATTTTGGGCTGGGTAATTCTTTGTTGTTGAGGTGGTCCTGCCAGATGTTTAGCACCCACGGGATGGCATGCACACCCTCTCAGTGTGACAACCAGAAATACTTCTAGATGTTGCCGGGCGTCCCCCTGGGCGGCAGCAGTTCGGAGCCACTCAATAGAACATGCATCTTTAAGGTCCCAACACATTTTTCTATAACAGATTTATTTCTTAAAGGCTTGAAGGAAATAAAAATGAAGTCATGTAAACTATGAGATGTTTGCTCTTTGAAGGCGGAACAATGATTTAAATTTTTTTATTGACTCAAAACACAGATTTGAAAATTAATAGAAGTGTGGCACTCCTAATTAATCAGGATCACTACTTCTCCAACAGAGATTATGTTCATCACCTTTGCTGTCTAAAGTTACATATTATCGTGGATTTGTTATGTTTTCAGTGCACAGATCTGTGTCAGATGTAATCCTATTCGATTCCTGTTAGCAGTTTTACGAGATAGGATCCCTCATACCCTCCAAGAAAAGGCAGGCTTTGTCCTCTGGTGGAGAATGGAGGAGATGTGTCCTGAAGAGCTGAGGTCCTTTGACCTCTGCCCCTGCATCTTTACTGGGACACATTGTCTGCTACTCTAGTTCGTAGAGTCTGAAAGGGGGGCAGTAAGGTTTTCAGGGTATATCCTGCCTCTGCTCCACATTAGGTACATGCCGGCCTCAACGTGTGTGGAGTGAATTAGCTTATCATAACTTAATGCCTTTTTGAAGTTGTGTATTCTGCTCAGAGAGGTGTGATCGAGACTTACTTAATTAGATCCCAATGTAAAAAAGAATTTAATTTTTTAAAATAATTTAATAGCAACTCGTAAAATCTATTGTACATTAGTGGGCATTTCACGAAAAATAATTTTTTTCTTTCTCTCCCTTTCCACCTTTTTGTTGTCTTTATGTAGTGCTCCCCGACACCCTCACTGACATGGTTAACCAAATGACGGAGAAAGTGGGCCTGGTTCACGGGCTGCCTTATGTAGCAGACAGACAGGGCTTTGCCGCCACGTTGGAACAGGTGAGTGCAATGCTCTTGTTAGCACATTCCTAATCGCCCAGGAGCTTGACCATTCTGAGAGCTGGGATGGCATTTTGGACAGCTAATCAGACTGTTTAGTAAAGGAAATTCTGGGTAGTTACTTTAAAACAAAATACTTTTAATTCTTGTATGCTACCTTGGGTTTTTGTTTTAGAAATATCCAAATTGAATTGTTTGTCAGTGATAAGCATCTCCTGTATTGCACCCACCCCCATAGTTTAGGTTTAATCTTCCGTACTCAGAATGAATGGAAATAGGCCAGAGGAATTACTCTGTTCTGTAAAGAGGTCTTTGGGGCTTCCAGCAAGTCGCTAGTTCCACCTCATTTCTCAGACCTCACTTAATAACTGCTTAAGATGTGTGTTTCTGGTCTTAGAAGTGTGGCTCAATTCAGTACCATGAAGGGCTTCATTATAGTCCAGACATGGGGTAGACAGCAAGAATCACATTCTTAATTTCCCTGGTAATTCTCTTACTCCATGCTGTGTGCATAACTCTTGCGTTGAGAAAAATCACTGCTTTCTGTCTCAAGCTAATTGGAAAAGGCAGCATATCTAAGATGCAAATAGTGAATAAGGTTTTATGTCTAATAATTAAGGTGATGACCATCTTATTCTACCATTAATTTAGCAGCTTGAATATCTCACGACTTCAAAGCATATCTAGCAGAAGGGCAGTAAAATCGGAGACACAATCCCAATTGAGAAAAAGCTCAGTGATCAGGGATAGCAAATAGCCAGCTACGAAAGGATACAAGAAAAGGAGTTAAGAAATATGATTGTCCTTTAGGTTGACAAATCTGTAGGTAGTGTTTGTATATGTATACATGCACATATATGTATACATACATACACATACAAACACATGAACATTATGAAAGCAGGATGTTAAATATTTGTTAATATTCTGTGTGATAATGAGCAATATTTTGTCTCTTATTTTGTATCTAAATTAAGTTTTATTTGGATAAATCTTTGAATCTTGCAGTTTTAGGGAAGATCGTATTTATTTCAAAATAGAATATTCTTTTCCCTGGAAGTAATAATAGGATAATAACAAGAGTAGTCAACCAAATGGATCACTGACTGCCTGGTACATGTAAACACTATTGCGTTCCAATTTTTATTCAGGTGGTTTATGTAAGATGAGTAAGATTTTCACCCAATCACACTTAAATTCATTAGCAATAAGAGTTTATAAATACCTAAACTCTTACTGTAGAGACCAAACCTAAAATTCTAACTGTATAATACATATGTTTTGGGGTTGTTTTTTTTTTTGTTTTTTGGCAGGTATATTTTGGAACTTCTCATCCGAGGTCCTATATCTCTGCCAATGTGACTGGTTTCAAATGTGTAACAGGAATGTCTTGTTTAATGAGGAAGGATGTGTTAGATCAAGCAGGAGGGCTTATAGCTTTTGCTCAATACATTGCTGAAGACTACTTTATGGCCAAAGCAATAGCTGACCGGTAAGAAAACTAAATTACATTAGGCTGCCGTATATTTAGTACCTAACTTCAATTGGTTTATTCTGTCTGTTAAACCCATGAATTAAGGGCTTTCTCATTTTATTTTTTGCCAGTGAATACAGAATAGGTTAATATTTTGAGGAAGTAATTTCTATTAATTGTCCATAGATCATGTTATACTA
The DNA here is from genome assembly GCA_004027475.1 of Anoura caudifer. Lineage (NCBI taxonomy): Eukaryota > Metazoa > Chordata > Mammalia > Chiroptera > Phyllostomidae > Anoura > Anoura caudifer. The sequence continues at coordinate 196,597 of PVKU01001897.1, read as the reverse complement.
CTGAAGCAAATAAATGTGCTGGTTCATCTATACTCATCGGATCAGTGTGGTTTGAAGTGATTAAAAGGAAGTGTCTCTGTGATTGTGAATGTTTATTATGGGTGCAAATAAGCCAGTAGGCGAAAATTTAAGGAATATAATCTCAAAATTTTGAAACTTTCACATTATTTGGGGTATTCCTAAGAAGCCACCTAATGGTTCACGTGATTGACCTAGCATTTCTCTACCACAAAATCATAGTGTTAGCTTGCCTTGTGTGATAATTTACCAAAGACATGGTCTTAACAATTGAAGTATGTTTTTAAACTGCTCTTGTGAATGGCGTTCATGCCATTTATGGTTTCCCCGTGCTTCTGTAGTGTAGTGACAAGATACACGTCGTGTCACTTTTTGTTACTACATTTCTTGTTGAATATTCATACATATTGCCCTGCCCCCCCCTTTTTTTGGTTAGTAATGACAGAGACTAAATGATTAAAGAACCCATTCCATTGAGAACTTTGAGAACACCTGTATATTAAGTTCCTTAAATGGTAAACTGAGGGGTTGTAGTTTCTTCCCATATCTCTTAAATGGTACTGTCAGTGGCCTCCGTAGTTGCTGAAGCCTCCAGAAGTATGATGTACCCTAAGTAGGGTGCTCACCCTGAGGACGAGGCCCACCCCGATTGCTCTTCACAGCGATGAGTGCATGCGTAGCCGGTGCTTGCTTGGGTGCATCACCATAGCTCATTTTGCAATGTCTTCATTTTCAGAGGTTGGAGGTTTGCGATGTCCACGCAAGTTGCCATGCAGAACTCTGGCTCGTACTCAATTTCTCAGTTTCAGTCCAGAATGATCAGGTGAATCAGCAGCTTTCTTCTTTTCATGCTTTGTTAAAAAGAAAAGGGAAAGGGAGTACTTTTTATGCGGTATAACTTGGTTTTAAAAAAAAATCTGAAAGTCAGATTTTGTTCAGTTCCCAAAAAGAAAGTTTAGCTTCTTTATTAACAGTAAAAGCATTCAAAAAAGTGATGTTGAGACTTTGGGTTTTTTTTAATGCTCATCTCTGTTTTCTCATTTTCTGCACTTTGAATTTTATAATCTTTATTTATCAGCATATAGATCATACAAATAAAATTTCTAGACTTTTTTTCCTTGACATTCTGAATAAAAATAGAAGAGAGATGCCTTAAATACTCTTTAAAGAGCCTTTATGTAACAGGGTAAAGAACTGATCATTTTGGGGAAAAATTGGTTAGTTCTTATAAACAGGCTGTTGTTTAAATAAACTTCTTTTTTTTTTTTTTTTAGGTGGACCAAGTTACGAATCAACATGCTTCCTGCTACAATAATTTGTGAACCGATTTCAGAATGCTTTGTTGCCAGTTTAATTATTGGATGGGCAGCCCACCATGTATTCAGATGGGATATTATGGTATTTTTCATGTGTCATTGCCTGGCATGGTTTATATTTGACTACATTCAACTCAGGGGTGTCCAGGTATGTGACTAGATATGAAAAGGTTGGCAGTCATTTGGTGGAACTAAAACTTTTAATTTTGAAAAGGTCAAAAAAGCTATCTGAGCCATACTTTAGCTTCCCATTGAAGGTTAATACCAGGTTTAAACATTCCTTTGGTTAGTGGAATGTGGACACAAACCCAAACTTGATTTTCAACTGTCAGTTGGTTATCCAGTCACTTTTATTAAGAGTCAAAAAAAATGGTGGAAAGCAAATCAAAAAGTATTCAAACTCAGAATATATTAAGCTAGCAATTTCTAATGCTTTTTATCTACTCATAATTAACATTTTCTTTACCAGTATAATATAGCATGATAGTTAAATTATCTAAAGAAACAGACTTGATTTTATATAGTATACTTAAAAGAATGAATAAAAAAAATTTTATTTTTCAACTGTATTCTTCAGCCTAACAGTAAATCAGTTCTTTTCTTTCTTTCTTTTTTTTAATTCCTAGGGTGGCACACTGTGCTTTTCAAAACTTGATTATGCAGTGGCTTGGTTCATCCGTGAGTCCATGACAATATACATTTTCTTGTCCGCATTGTGGGACCCTACGATAAGCTGGAGAACTGGGCGCTACAGGCTGCGCTGCGGGGGCACAGCGGAGGAGATACTGGATGTATGACTACAGCCTTGTGACTCTGGGCACAGGAAGCAGAAGTGTTACGAGTCATGTTTATATAAATGCTTTTAAAGACCTACCTTCAGTAGTTTTATCACGTGTATGTGTTGGTATCTGTTCTTTAATTTATTTTGCATGGCGCTTGCATCTGTGAAAAAAGAAAAAAAAAAAAACGAAACACACATCTGTAGGCTTGGCCAAATGGTATACTTTATTTTGTGGAAGTAGAGAATCAAAAGAATTGGTTCTAGGAACCTGGGTTTGGTTTTTGTTGTTGTTTTTTTTAAAATAAATATACATGTGTATGTGTGTGTATATACGCATACATGCGTGTGTGTGTATATATACGCGCTCTGCAACAAACACTGACAGTATCCTTCAGTAGAGAAAGTTTCTTATGTGTGAGTACACTCTTTTAGGACATTTACGGGATGGCAGCAGCTTCTTCTGAGGGTGCGGGAAAGACTAGACCGCAATCGCTGTTCCCGTCTAAAGTGAGCGGTAGTACGCAGTGGACAATCCCTGGTGAGGTACTAACTGGGAAACTTTTTCATGCTTTATGCCTACCTCTCGTAGTTGTTGCAGAGCAGATATAAATTGTAACAAGGTATTTAGGCCTTGCAAAAACAAACGGAAAAAACTTTAAAAATAATAATAATAATAACAAAAGAGCCGGAGTCTAGTGTTTCTGTGAATCTGTAAGGGAGATTTTTCTGGTCTCACTGCAATGAACCCAAAGGGGTCGAGTTTGGTTTTTAATCATAGCCATGTATTGAAGGCATCTTCTTGACCAACTCTTGTCGGTTCTGTCTTGAACCATTGTTAATCACTGTGCTGGTAAACCTTTCCTTCCCTGCTCCTCACCTGACCCACCCTATCTTTCCTTAACTTTTTTTTTTTGAGGGGGGTGGGAGGGTTGGGGTGGTTTTGTTTTAGTGTGAGTGGATGTTTTGATAGTTGTGAGGAAAAATGCATTTCAGACACATTTCACACATGAGCTATTTTCTTACACAGTATGTCTTACTGTTAAAAAGAATGTAATTTCATGATACAGGTATTTAATATCTTTTTTAAGTAAGTAAATATTCTAGCCACCAATAAATAAATGGTAGTAGGGTATTAAGAGGGGACAGGAGGAGTTTTACTCTTAAAAATAATCGGTATCAAACTAAGTCTACTGTGTGGGGGTTTTTTTGTTTGTTTGTTTGTTCTTTTGGTTGGTGTTTTGTTTTCGTTTTTGTTTTTTACGATTACATTTAGTCTAGTCTTATTTAAATTGGATTTTTGTATTCCAGTTTGTATGACAAAATAGACTAGATCAGCGCTACTTGTAAATGCATGCTGTGTTTTACTCTTCTCTCCCCATCGCGCCGCTGAACTTGCTTGTCAGGTTGTGCTTAACTTGTGGTGAACTGGACTTGTTTTTTGGTTTTTTTTTTTTTTAAATAGGTAAATATGTAAGGGACAGTGCATAAGCCTTTCTTTTTTTTTTTTTTTTTTTTTTTTTTTTTTTTTTTTTTTTTTTTTTTTTTTTTTTTTTTTTTTTTTTTTTTTTTTTTTTTTTTTTTTTTTTTTTTTTTTTTTTTTTTTTTTTTTTTTTTTTTTTTTTTTTTTTTTTTTTTTTTTTTTTTTTTTTTTTTTTTTTTTTTTTGGAGTGGCACTTCTGCTTTTCCTTTAGGATCAGATGGCATGTTGTCCTCATGAATGAATGCCTTCTGCGGGCTGACCCTGGCAATGTGGCAGCTTTAATTCTGAGTTCCTACAGTTTCCGTGTCCAACCGTAATGCGTAGCATATTAGCAATAACTACATATTTATAGAAAATGAACACTTTTTCACTGCACTGAGCCAATGAGCCAATTCATTTAACTGTTGAATGACTATTTACATGGGTTAAATTGTAATATATCTATAAATGTGTATATACTTTGTATACACATTATAAAAGAAGCTTTTCTCTGGGCCAAACTGCTTCACTCTCTTATTTTTCCTTTGCCTTATGATGAATTTGTTTGAAGGGCATCTTCTTCATGAACAAAGGCTTTGATGCATAATCCTTCCTATGTGAAATGGGGGTGGTGTTCCCTGAGGAGAGCTGCACAGTGAAAACCAGTCTAGTTGTGACCCACTCCGTGTCTCCGTTTTTAAATCACTATCACACCAGTTGAATTTTGCTGACCATGTTTGTAACGTGTTGGTTTGTTTAATGAAGTTTGGTTGATGCCATCCTTTGCACTGCTGACGTGAATCTTGCTTATTTCTTAGCTTTTTGCTGAGCTCAGTATGGGCAAGGGAACAACAAAACTGAAATGGCTGGACAGACTTCTCATGTTTTGTAAATACATAAAAAAATTATGACTGTTCTGTATGTGTGTTTCATGTGGTAGTGGAGTATTTCCTTAAAGTGAAGCTTCACTTAAGCAGATAGAGTGATTTGTTTTTTGTTTAGCAAGTTTAGAGTGCTGATAAAATGGTAAGAAATAATATAAATGTGGAAAGCATCACAACAGAACTGTAGAAGTCCAAAATTTAGTAAACTGTCTTTTAAAAAGTATCTGAATATATCATGTTTTATTATTTAAAATCATTGTCCTTAAGTTTTTTGTTCAAAAAATAAAAATTTGAATACAATCAAAACATTAGCAATAATGTATTTTTGCTTCCTGTCTTTTATTTTACATTTTTGAAAATAATCTTCATGTGTTCCACTGTTTGCATCAGAATTATTAGAATAATTCTGTGAACTGTTGATTTTTGGAATCTTCCCTTTTACCTGTGCTGCAGGTAGACTTACGGCTTAGTTGGGCTTTCCAACATTGGTTGCATGTTAGGATTACCTAGAGAACTTTTTTTAAAAGGATCGGTGCTGGGGGCCTGCCCACGGAGATTCTGGTTTAATTACTCTGGGGTGGGGCCTGAGCTCAGCTCATTGTTTACTGTGCAGGCGGACCTGAGCAGCACTAGCCTGTAAGACATTGGGAAAAGACCCATTGGTCCCTTCGGCTGCCCCTCACCAGGGTCACGTCCTCGACTCAGCTCCGATATTCAGCTCCAATAAATAGCTCGGACAGGCAGACCCAAGGAGAAGAATGGAACAGCGTTCCTGCTGAAGACCTAGATGCCGGATAGACTGAGCTGCACCCCGCACGCTGACCAGCTCCAGACTCCTCCAGAGCTGGAGGCACTCCCAGGCCTGCTTTACCAGCAGCCTGTGAAAGAACAGTGCCTTTGCCCTGGCTGGTGTGGCTCGGTGGTTTGAGTGCCGGCCTGCAAACCAAAAGGTTGCCGGTATGATTCCCAGTCAGGACGCATGCCTGGGTTTCAGGCCAGGTCCCCAAATGGGGGCACACGAGAGGCAACTGATTAATGTATCTCACACATTGATGTTTCTCTCCCTCTCTTCCCCTTTCTAAAAATAACTATTCTTTCTTTTTTAAAAAAGAGAATACTCTTAACTGGAGAACCAGCCTCATGGGAGGGGTGTGGGGAGATGCTGACAGAGGTCCGGCCCTGGCTCCACCCATCCACCTTGACCCAGTCATTGGGCTCATTCTTCCGGTTTGTACAGTATACTTCTAACCCCGACGGCTAAGAAATGATTAACAGAAACTTGAGTGTAGGAGCCCTCGCCCTTAAAAGTAAAGAAGCTGAGAGGGCCGCTGTGCGAGTTGTGATCATGAGGGTGAGGCGCGCAGCTGCCCGCAGAGCTGGGAGTGGCCCCTCTCTGGGTGTTGTGCCCCGTGTCCAGCGTCGCACCACAAGACCACGTGTGAAGTTCTGCCTCCTGCAGCTCTGCCACTTGTTCTGTGAACCCTGACAATTTTTAAAATCTGTACTTTTAATAACCACCCGTACTCCAGCCCTTAAAAATCGTTCTAGAAAACGAGATTCAAACCTGCAGAACAAGCATGTAAACTATTATGAAGCTAGTTTAAGGTGAAATGCTTGACATGCACCATTTGATAGAGAAGGTTAGTACAAGCCACGAGACGTGGATGAAAATAGTTCACACATTTCCTTCTGAAGTTGACTAGGATATATTTGAATTATTGTTTATTCATTTCATGTTACAGTCTGACTCTGTCAATTTCATTTTGTTGGGAAGAAGAAATGGCGAAGAATAATCTCTATGGAGCTGCAGCGATATGCTTTTCATTGACTCCGTTTGCCTTAAAAAAATACCCGCAAAACAGTTTAAAATGACTAATGCCACATGTTCTAAAAACAAATAAAAATACATATCATTAACAGTATCTTTAGCAACTAGTTGTCTGAGAACCAAAATGTGCTAAACCCTTTGCATGGACCCTCCCCAGCCCTGGGAGAGCTTGGTGGAGGCCACAGGTGTGTGTGGTGTGGTTTCAGGGGATTATGCTGTTTAAACTATTAGTCACCAAGACCTCCAAGCTCAGAGCAGGGACTTGAAATTATCGGAACAATAGAAGGATATTGTTTCTTCCCATTCGAACTGTAAGTATCTACCACCCTCCCCTGCTGCCTCCAAACCTCCCATTGTCATCGTGGGTCTACCTCATTTCCTTATCCTTGTCATCTGCCCTAGAACTTCTTCCCTCTCCCCTCATGACTGACCAACAGCAGGCCGGCCAAGGGAGCACAGGCGGATGCTGGAGGAGTCCGGCAGACAAGGTCCATGCAGCCCTGGCGCACAGACAGGAGCAGGTTTAGAAGTGAGGACTTGGGAGTCATTGCCACACAGGTGATTATGTGACTGTGATTGCCAAAGACAGCGTAAACTGATGAGGGGCAGGAACAGGTTCTTGGGGACCTGTTTAGAGATCACAGTGGGAGAAAAACATCCAGAAAAAGAGCCTGCCACACCCGGGGTCAGCCAGCCTTCTGGTAGCTATGGGACTCGGCTACCTGCTTAATCCTCTGAGCCTGTCAGTTACCAGGTGGAATGGGGAGGTGACGTATGTAGATCATAGAGATGGTTCTGTACTTCCTTTCCCCTTTCAAGGAAGAAGTAGTAAAAAGTTCCACGGGTGCTTTGGCAAGAGATTTCAAGAAGGAAATGGTCAAGAGTGGTGTCACAGGCAATAAAGAATGAGAACGCCTGGTGGATTTGGGAGCAGACATACTCCCCGCGGTGACACTGGTGTTGCTGGACCTCAGTCCATGGCGAGTTGTCTCACAGTGAGAGGTGAAGCAGCTCCTTTATGGATGATCCGCCTTGTGTTTCATTGTGATGTGTTTTCAGGGAAAGAGAAAGGAGTGGGGCGTGCAGGGAGAGCCAGAAACCGCTGCTGGCCCTGAGGGTGGCCGTCTGGCTCAGGTGCTGAGAAAACGTTTTGAGAATGAGCCCAGGTCAGTAGAAAGGAAGGGGCAGAGACCAGATTCTTTGGGTTTTAAGGAGCACGCGAAGAAGAAATAAAAGCTACAGATACAGATATTTAGCAACTACAACAGGGGTGCATTTTCCACCCAACGTCCCAGTCCTAGGCAGAAAAGAACATCTCAGAAATTCAAGTCAGGAGATGGATTTCAGAATTTGTTTCTCCAACCATAAACCTTCCTTACTCCAAAACTGGCCTGTTGAAGATGACTCGTTGTGGAATTGTGTCCCTGAAACCTGTGGAATGTTGTTAACCAGTGTCACCCCAATAAAGTCAGCTTTTAAAACACCACTGACTACCGAATACTGGCCTTTCTTTTTGACGCATTGGGCTCACAAACCTTGCACCTGTAACGAGATGGCCTCCCCTTGTGTCTCTTGATGTCCCAGGAACGGGTTGTATTACAGCCACCGCAGGAGCTGACACTGGCAACCGGCACCCAAGTATTGTCAGCGTGCCCCTCCAAAGGTGTCGAGTCAGTTCCATGTGTAGGGACTGATGAACCCAACGGTCAAGCACACTCACGCGGAATCGACTAATCCTCAGCAGCAGGCTAGGGTTCAGGAAGAAAGGCCTCTTACTGGGTGCTGAGGTGACAGGGTGCCATGTGTCCCAGGTGGCCCGCAGTCGGGAGCGGAGTCCAGCATGGTCGAAAGGAGTGCCCTGGGTTGAAATGCTGCAGACTCAGTCTCTCATGTTTCCTAAACAACTTCATAGATTTTATTTATTTATTTTTAGAGAGGGAGGAAGGGAGAGGAACATCGACCAGTTGCCCCTCTCACTATCCCACTGGGGACCTGGCCCATAACTCAGGCACATGCCCTGGCTGGGAATGAAACCACCAATTTGGAGGCCAATGATTGGGCCATAGATTTTTCCTTAATAAATGTTCTTCACTGTCTGCCTTAAGGACCATATCCAACAGCTTAAATGTTTGTTATTAAGTTTCACTAGTTAAACCTCAAGTCAGGAAGAGACAATGAAGGGTTATTGTCCACCCCAGTTTTCCCGTCCTGTGACATATTTATCCAATCTCCCTACACCGTGATCAGCATTCCTCATGGAGCCTGGGGCTCCACAGCGCTGCCCACAGTCTGCACCTTTTTATTTTGTATGTACTTCACTTACTTTGCTTCCTGCTGTCTCTGTATTGACCTGGAGCTTAACCTCTGATTGTCTTCTCTTTCTGGACCCATGTCCCTTAGCACTGTTCAAAGCCCAGTGAAAGGTACTCTCTTTCTCATTGCATTTGGCCTTCTGTCCCTCCACAGCACTCTGACCCCTCTACCTCACTGTCACCAGACCGCTGTTCTCCAAAATGAACCAGAGCTTCCTTGCTTGCTTGCTTTCCTTGGCCTGATAGTTCCCGTCCCTCCTTCTGTGGTCACTTCCTCTGCCTGTTGGGCTTCTCTGTCCTTAAACCCTCAGCTCACATTCAGTCCAGGATTCCTCCAGAGCTCCACAGACTTGAATGATCATTTGCTTCGTTTGCTCTGGCATTCTACTCGGGGTCTTCATGTTATTTCCAGCTTTTTAAGGGCCCAAAGTTGGCATGCTTTCATAGTCATTCTTGAGTCCTTTTCTCTTTTCACCCCCTCCCCTTGCCCTCCAGTGCTTTCACATAATAGTCACTCAATAGATTTTCTTTTTATTGCTGGTAGAGGAGAAACTTAATTAATTCTGGTTCAAATGCTGTGTAACACTTTTCACCTGCCTGTTGTCTTAGACATGCATTTGCTATTTTGTTTTCTCCCTCTGCTTAACAAAAGGATTTCCCTGCGTGTGAATAAAATACTAAATTTTTGTTTTACTCTTCCAGAGTCTTCTAGTTCTGGTTTTTGTTTGTTTACTTCAGGAAGCCTGTGGTTATTGGAAGGAACTATTGATAAATCCCCTCACCCACACCCTAGAAGCCTATTGGTTCTTGTTGTATTTTATTTTTTCAAAGTAACACATTGCTTTTTCAAATCATAAGAATAGTACATAAATGAACAGAAGCACTCCTACGTATATGCCCGAGAGAACTGAAAACGGGACACAGGGCAACACAGAAACGTGCACACAAATGTTTGTCACATCATTGTTCATAATAGTCAAAAAGTACAGACAACCCACGTGTCCCTCCGTGGAAGAAGGAATAAGTGAAATTTGGTAAATCCACACAAGGGAGTGTTCCTCAGCCCCCGAAAAGGAACAAAGCACTGATACACGCCACAATGCAACCGAGAAAACACGCGGAGTCAGAGAAGCCACAAACGAAAGGCAGGGAGTGCAGGGTCGCATTTGTGCAGAATGCCGGGAACAGGCGCAGCCGCGGGGCCCCAACGAGACCAGCGGTAGCCGGTGGCTGAAGATCAGGAGGAATGGGAAGGACTCCTAACAGATACAGGGTGGGTTTTTTATTTTATGTATTAATTTTTTTTTTGAGTGATGAAAATGTTTGGCAATGAGATAGTAATGGTTGCTCAACTTCATGGACATCCTGAAAACCACTGAACTGTACACTTTAAAAGGTGAATTTTATGGCATGTGAATTATACCTCAATTTTAAATAAAGGAAAAATAAAAATCACTGTTAATGTCTTATTTCCTGCCAGTGTTCTAATACACGTTACTGAGACGCTTTCCAGGGAGGGTATGTAACTGCTTGCTACGTGGCTTCTTTGCTAGGACACAGAATTGCCGTCCTCTAGATCTTCGTAAATTTGACAGATGAAAATATTGTACTTCATTGTTTAAATATGTAGATTTTTGTGATGACTGGTAAAATTGAGTATTTATTTTTATAGGTATGATTTTTAGCCAATGGAATGTCTTCTGTTTCTTAATCTTATTTAAATGAGGGTCAGTGCTTTCTTAGTGCTTATTCTACATCTCTTTACTTTTTAACCACGTAAAACAATTTACATGATAAACAGAACACTGCTAGTATCTTTGCATTTAGGATAATATTTCCCCAAGGCAAGATTGGGTAGGCATGGGAATAACTGATTGGTATCTGTGCAACTAAATGGCCCACACAGGTGTCTGGGTCAAAAATCAGTTTTCCCAAGTGTTATTTCCTGTCCCCTTAGCACAAAATCATTTTCAGCTTTGAAGTAACACATTTTCAGAGTCTGTATATATTTACCTTCTGAAATAAAACTTGGCTTTTGGGTACTGTTTTTCAATATGGTTCTGAACTTTATTTGCTAGTATTTTATTTAAAATTTTTAGGCTTTAGAGTGAGGTTATGCTAACTGGGATTTTTTTTGTTTGTTTGTTTGTTTTGTTTTCTTTTTAATCTATGCTCTAGAAAAAAACTTATGTAGCTAGGACTTAACTGATTCTTGAAAGTTTGAAAGACTTTATCCATAAACCTTCAGTGGCCTGGTACTTCAATAACATTTTCGATTTATTTCATTGGTAATAATCATCGCATATTTTTAACATCTTTTTAATTCAGTTTTAGTCATTTACACCATAGAGAAGCACACAGCATTTTCATAACTCTTTACGAAGTTTCTGGCCACATAGCTGTTGGGCAGAAGGTTTGCAACCCCTATGCCAAGTGAACTTGGTTGGGCCTCTGATCTGTGAGTAGAGTTGTGTCAAATAAGACAAGGGTCTCAAGGTCTGAGCCACTGATACGAAATGCTATTGTTGCCATATGTTAAAATGTAGCACAGTATTTTGCAGACCAGCTCTAAGTAAGATGAGCCTAACAGGAACACAACTTGATAAGTGCAGCCAGCTGCCAAGAAGAAATCAACATGTAATTGACCAAATAGTATACACAGGCAATGGCTAAGCCTCCCTTCCAGGAGACAGAGCTTTGGATGTGAATCCCATCTCCTTTGTTTACTGCAACTACTGTAAATAAAACTACCTTGTAACAATCACATCTCCTTTCTGAATAGAGCACCCTAAACTGCAAACCTCTTGACACCCTGGAGACTACTCAGATGCCAGCTCCTCCGTGACTTGTCTTCCCATGAGCTATGTACCCCCATGCCTGTCTCCACAGCCTCACTTCTGCCCTAGCACTTAACACTAATTATTTTAATTTCCTCTTGTGTTGTTCATTATTAGATTGGGAATGTCAAGGGCAGGGAGGTCAGTAACACTTGACTTTGTGTCCCAAGCATGTAGCTTAGGACCTGGCACAAAGTCCATTCTCCTGAATGAAACAAAGAACAAAGAAAGATAGGCATGCCGTTATCACTAATCTTATGCCCATAGCTAATCACGTAATGGTTAGGAGTGCAGGCCGCAGAACCAGACCACTTGGGTGCGCTTGCCATTTATCAATATTTGCTCAGCATTTGCTTCCTGTACCTCCCTGTGCCTCAGTGGACACCCGTGTTACCTACCTGTCATGGTCGATGTGAGAATTAAAGGAATGAATGCACATGAAAAGCCACATTCTCACTAAAAGCTTTGTGTTCTACACTAAGGATCTCAAGGCCTAGGCTGTGGTCCTTAAGTGAAAATGAAAGCTTGGTTACCCCCTGGACAAAGTCGCCTTTCTTACTTCAGGGCCTGAAGAAAAGAATTGTTCACCATCTGATGGAGAGGGTTGCCTGATCTTTTCTAGGACAACTGATCCTCATCGCTTGGTGCTTCAGAGTAAATATTCTAGTTTTCAAGGAGAAAAATCAATCTGATTATACGTGGTGCTATTATCCCCCATATAATGCTGTCTAGAATGTTACAGCCAATGCACTGAGTTGCAAGGCCTAGCAGGGAGTTGCAGGACTTCATTGTTCAGGCCTGCATTCCTGCAAGAACCGTCCACAGAATCTGAAGGCTGAGTGAACCTGGTGTTCACAGCAAAGCATTGCACACACATGTGGGATGAGATGCACCCATGGCATGCATAACATTCAAAGAATCTACCTGGCTGGAATGTGTCCCACTATTATTCTTTTAATGAACAGCTGGTTCTACGTAATTCAAAGATAGTTCCTGAGCTGTTCTCTGACTCTGGGCACTGACAGTAAGTGAGCATGGAGGGGCTGAGGTCTTTAGAACTGACCACCTGAAAGGGAATTTTCTTCTATGTGGCTTTGTAGCTTTTATTTTAAATGCCAACCGCAGTACCCCACTACTGTGGTAAAACCAAGAATTCTAAACCTTTATAAGCTTTCCTAAGAGTCTGATGCAAACGCTTTGTAGTGCACCTTGAGGAACGTTACTGTGAAGGTTGTTCCCTGCAGGGGATGCACTTCCCACACGTCAAGGACAGGGGAGGGGGGTTGCTGACTTCAGGAGCAGGACATTTGAGGCTCAGACCTTAGGACATCATACATCATTCTTTTTTATATTCTAGGTGAAATGGCTGTGATAATGTGATTTATGATTTAAAAAAAAACACATTTCATGTCCTTTTTTGGCATGAAGCTCCAAAATTCCTTAGAGTTTCCCCAGTGCCAGAGCTGCATAGATGTCCTTTGTTATGCTAATGAGGTGACCTTTGGGCTGCACCTAAGATGGAAGCTAATTGCCAGGAGAACCTAGGCTGTGATTAGAGATGGGGAGCCCCCTAACCTCTAGGGGCAGGAGAAGGGCTCAGGATGTTGAATTCATGAGCCATGCCCATGTAGTAGAACCTACACAAAAACCTAAATGGATGGGGTTCAGAGAGCTTCCAGGTTGTTCAGCACGTGGAGGTTTGGGAAGAGTGGTGTGTCTGAAGAGGGCGAGGAAGCTCCGAGATTCTCTCCTTATACTTTGCCCTATGCACTTCTTCCATCTGGCTGTTCCTGAGTTCCATCCTTTTGTAATAAGCCAATCATCTACTAAGTAAAATGTTTCTCTGACTTCTGTGAGCTGATACAGAATAAATGAGGAACTCCAATCTATCACCGGGCAGTCAAAAGCGCAGGAGACAGCCTGGACTTGTGATTGGCTTCTGCAGGTGGGAGAGGGGAGCAGTCTTCCAGGACTAAGCCCTGAACTTGCAGGGTCTGACACTATCTCCAGGCAGATGGTGTCAGAAATGAGTTGAATTCTTGGACACTCAGCAGGCGTCCTGAGCATTGCTTGGTGGCATGAAGGGAAGTCTCTTTCACATGCTGGAATTTTGACCAGGAACCAAATAGTGGCCCATGAGAAGTGTCATCACCAGAAGTTGCCACAACACACAGGAATCTGCAGAGCAGGTCACACGGAGCAACAGATGTTGGTTGGCAAACAGGAGTTCTGGCAGCAGAGGAAGTGGAGGCAGAGAAAAAGTTGTTGAAAAGTTAACAGAGTTTCCTTTTCAATTTCTTTTTCTTAGAAACTGCCATGTGGAACTTCATCACCAGGGAGGGGAACTGGAACTGAAAATTTTTACTTTGTTTTCATGAGAGCCCCAGTGGGGAAATGGGTAGAGAAGGACATTGCTGTGTCTGATGAGATTGAACCCAAACTGCCCAGGGAATGTCGGGAGCAGTCTCTGTCTCACTCCCCACTGATTCGGGCCAGCGGACCTGCACTGCCCAGCCTTAGGGAATTCTGCAGAAACGACAGCCTGTAGAGTCACTTCAGATCTCAGGCTCTCCCAGCTTGGACCACTCAACCACTGAAGGAAGAGCCCAGACAAAGGGTGAGGGTCCAAATCTGGCTGCCTTACTTTTCGCTGAGACAGTCTCTGGGGAAGCTGACGCCATTCCACTGAGGCCAGCAGCACCAGGAAAAAGGTTTTGCTTTCTTGCATCTGAGAACAGACACCTTGCACCCAAAAGCCTCAACAGAAAAGTCCCTGCTTCCTGTCCCAGTTACAGCTGGCCCATATGACAGTAGCAGTCAGTCTACCGTTGCTTGAGGGGCACCAACAGCTGATGCCAAATTACCAGGCAGAAGAGATGATAAAGGAACAGAGGGAACATGTCCTGTTCAGGAAAGAGACCAAACTGAATGGCCGGAAGATGTAGATAAGTTGAGGCAGAATTAGTGGGAGACACAAAAGAGAAATTCAATTAAAATATAATGAGGGGAAAAAACATAATGAGAACTTTTAAGAAGACAGAATTAGAGCATTAAAAATGAAATTATGGAACTAAAAATCATGACTTTCTAAATTTAGAAATTCAATGTAGAAATTACAGAGAATGATTACTTCTGAATACCAAATTAGTGTTTGTGGGGGGAGTCCCAATAACTCAGAGCAAAACAAAACAAAACATACTAAATATGAAGAAAAACGCACAGATACAAGACATAGCGGACCAATCAGGTGGAGACTTAAAAGTTCCAGAAGCAGAAAGGAGAATGAAGGAAACCGAGGAAGAGAGAGACTGTGATTTTGGTCTGAAGGACTCCCTTGTTGCAGGTGGGCGTAATGAAGAGATACCCATTTCCACAAATAGTGTCCTGGTGAAATTGCTGAACTCCCAGGATAAATTTAATTCTTAGAAAGAACAATGTGTCAACAAAGGAAAGAAAACCAGGCCATGGAAGGACTGTCAGCAATACTGGAGCCTCTTGAGAGATTAAGGAATGGTATTTATAGGTGGCTAAGGGGAAAACGGATTATGATCTCAAAATCTCCTATCCAGTCAAAACATTATTTATTATATGAAGGCAAAAAGAAGGCATCGTTGGACATGTAGGGCCTCATAACATATATCACCCATGTAGTCTTGAAGAAATAAAGAGAAAGTAGTCAAGAAAATAGCCCCAAACAAATATGTCTGCATGAGAGAAGATGAAGAATACGAGAAAACTGTGGCAAAGAATGAACCTTGTGTTTATTAGTCATGATCGAAAGGGATGATGGAATAAAGAGAATTCTTGAATCAGATAAGATTTATTATGGGGGAAACTTTAATAGCCTTGACTGAATGGCTAAGTTATCTCAATACCTGGGAGCAGGGATGTGACAGAAATGGGGAAGTAAAGGTGGTTTCGAGCTTTGTTGAGGTTTGTGAGTCATAAGGGAGGGGCTGCAGTGCCAGCCCACGGTGCATGACAAACACCTGAAAATTTCATCCTAGACATGAAAAGCCCTAGTCTGTTCTTCCACTGAGGATTTCTTGCTGGTAGTAGTACCCCTTTCCCTCTCCCTCCATCTGTCTGTCTGTCTGTCTCTCTCTCTCTCTCTCGACTTAAGCTAACTTTACCTTCTCAGCTTCTCATCCTTTTTGGATTCCTACCCACATTCATTTCACTCTTTATACAAGGCAAATTAACCACAGATTGCAAACTTAGCTGCAGGCACACCTGTGCAGATCAAAACCCCATCAAGATGCCCAGCTGAACAAAAATAAATAAATATTTAAAGAAATATTCTCCCTTAGTAATATAAAGGACTAGCAGGACGCGTTGTGATAGACTTTCACAGAAGCCATCCTCATTAGAAGTGTTAGGGTGGTTGGTAATGTGGGCTGTGAAAGAATTCACAAAGAGAAGAAAGTGTAGAGACTAAGGTTTCGATTCACTCTCCAAGAGAGGAGAGGGGCATGGTGTGGAGAGAGACACCAGCATCGAGGGGTGGGGGCTTTGAGCTTTTACTGGATTATAATTGGATTAAAAACAGGGGATTGTTGGGTTGCTGTTGAGTGGCCCTGGGCTGTTGGGGCGTTATGACACGAGGCTGCAGTTTGTTCCAATGTGATCTCCTGCCTGCGGCTGTAGGGAGCGGTTAATCATAGTCTGTTCTTGCTTTCCAGTAATTTCCAGTCCTGGGGACAAGCTCTGAAGAGTAAAATGGCGGTCATGTTAACAAGGTCAGAGGCCTGCTCAGCAAATGGTGCCAGGATAGCAAATGGTGATGGCTTTGTCCTTTCAAGAAGGTTGTGCACCGTTAACGAACATTTCTCTCATTGGAAAGCTGTGGGGTTGAGAATAAGGGTAGGGACGGAGGTGGGGACATGAAGGGGAAAATGGAGAGGTTGGCAGCGCCCAACCATGCTGAGCCCTGAAATCCTGGTTAAAGAATTTTGGTTTTACCCTGTAGGCCATGGGAGCCATCGAAGGTTTTGTGTGTGAGAAAGATTTCCCTGACTGCTGTGTGGAGATAAATGAGCGCGTGGGGATCATGACCTTGAAGGCAGAGGAACCAAACAGGAAAGCTGTTGCTTTTATTCTGGTGAGGAATTCTGTTTATTTGTGGAACCATCCCTACTCCTATGACCTAAGTGTGGCTGGAAACTTTTCTTTTTTCCCTTTGTGCATGTCAGATGGGCATGTGCCACTTATAAACTGCTCACTTTCCACTAGGAGAATCCTTCCTTGTTCCAGACTGACCCTAAGTCTGCCTTTGTGAGGATCTGACCTCGCAAAGTCCCAGGAAGTTGACACCCAAGAAAACTCCACATCAGGATCACAGCTGACTTCATCTGACCTTAACCTGACCTTTTCAGGACAGCACTCCAGTTTGTTCCTGAGTGTGACTGGCTCTCTGTGCTACTGACGTTGTCTCCCTGTTCTGGTCACCGGCTCACGCTTGGATCTAACGACCAGCTTGGCTCCTGCTGCTGCCTAATATTCCGCAGCATGTTAAATTAACATCTTAGTTCAATTTATACTTCATCAGGACCATTGCAAAAGTTATGGTGTGGACCAGTTAAGAAGTAGATCCCTAAGAATTGATTTTGGCGGTGTGGGGAGGGGGATGCATGTGATTCAGAGTATCCCAAATACCACTGAGCCTTTGGCCAGCAGGTGCAGCTACTCTTCCTCCTTTTCTGTAGGGGAGACCGCAGTGATATTATAGAAGTTCGGAATGAGTCACCTCAAGTTATGGATGGACTGTTTTGAGCTAAAACAACCAAGATCCTACAGGCTCAACAGAAACTTCTGCCCCACCCCCCACTCAACTACAGAGAAGAATTTGAGTGAGGGGCCTTGCCCCTATAAGAGATTACCGTTGTGACCCATCTACAGGGCAGGGCAAACTTCTCATTACTGAACATCTCCTCTTATAGTCCTGCAATGACCTTCCTCCCCTCTGAAGCCCCAAGGGGATCCTTAGGGCAGAATGTCATGTATGGACAGGATGTTGGCCTATTTTACTGATGACATCAAACTAATAGGACTTAGAGGCCAAGATGTAGCAAGTGCTTTAGATACCTTGGATATGACATATGTTCCTAAAGTGAGAGATGTACCCCAAGAAAATATGGGGGCTGCCACCTCATTAAAGTATCAGTCACTCCTAAAGTCCAGGGAGTTGGATATCACCTTCAAAGGAGGAGGTAGGTGTAACTTCTACCACTAAGAAAGAAGCACATTGCTTGGCAGATCACTGTAGGTTTTGGAGGCACCGTCTACCACATCAAAGCATGCTGTTTTGACATTCTTGTTGCATGACCTACAATGCTTCCAGGATTGATGGGGCTGAAAGCAAAAAAAAAAAGAGCGAGAGAGAGCGCGATGGTGGGTGAGGCATCTTTCGCTATTACATCTGGTGACCCACTTACGCAAACGCTGATGCTCAGTTCCACAACTGTGAGCTCTGCTAGTGCGGAGGGGATGTTTCCACCAGAGACACAAAAACGATGACACTGAAGCAAAAGCTGAAACTGTCACTTGGCCACTCGGGGCTCCTTGGATCCCCTGCAGAACAGGCAAAAGGGGGTGATGGTGTTGACTGGAATGACTTATCCAGATCATCGAGGGGAAATACAGGGCTGCTGTCACACAATGGAGGCAGGGAAGACGTGTGTCTGACACCCAGGGCGCACCATCTACCTCCGTAAGGAAAAGGAATCCGTTTTTCCTCCTGTGCCTTCTCCTTTCACGTTCACATGTCTGACACCAGGTATGAGAAGGTTTCCCCCCACCAAGCAATTCTCTGAGACACCTGATGGGTGTCCTCCAATTTAGTTCAATTCTGACACTAGTTACCTAGAGAAAGTGTGAGGTCCCACAGGTTAAGGGTTCAGTCCCACAAGACTGACCCCATCCCACTTCAGATGCAAACCCAGGTTGCCAGCTGTGATTCCAACCAATCATAAATTTGAAGTTTCTACAACCCTCTCCTTAGGTTCAAGTAACTTGCTAGAGAAGCTCATAGAACTCAGGGAAACACTTCACTTACATTTATTTGCCAGTTTAGTAAAGGATACGATAAAGGGGACAGATAAACAGATACAGACAGCAAGGTCTGGGAGGGTCCTGAGCGCAGGAGCTTCTGTCCCCGTGCAGCTGGGGTGAGTCCCATTCCTGGTACATGGGTGTGTCACCAACCTGGAAGCTCTTCACCCTGTTGGGATTTTATGAAGGCTTCCTCATGATCAACTACCAACTGCATTTCCAGCCCCAATTCCTTCTGCAGAGAAAGCAGGGGAGGTGGAGGGTAATTCCAAGCTTCTAATCATGGCTTGATCTTCCTGATGACCGCCCTCCACGCAGGAGCCTCGCAGGAGCCTCGCAGGAGTCGCCTCATGAGAACGAGAGGCTCCTGCTGCTCTTACCACTTAGGGATTCACAGGGGTGTCAGGAGCTCTGTGTCAGAAGTGGGGCAGGGAGAGCAGAGACATATACAAAAACAATTTATATATTTATAAATTATATATAAAATATACAAATGTGTCTTATAAATATATGTATAATATAAATACTCATTTATATATTTATATGTAAATATAAATATTATATATAAATAATTTCACGATGCCCCAGTGCTTTGTTCAGTGACGCTTTAGATGAAAAGCATGTATAAATCACCCAGCCAACATGCTAGCTGGGACAAAGAAGCTCAGGATGGATGGTGGAGGACAGAAGACACACAAACCAGCTCTGACCATGTAATCGATTACGGGGCAAAGGCTATGCCACGCACTTTTATTTTTTCCTTGTTGTGTCATAATTAGCTGCCATTTTTCCTCTTTTCTCTTCCCGTACTAATTTACATGGAGGTTTGTGGTGATGGTGGTTATCTTTAAAATATAATACCTAGGTTACAGGATATAAAGGCAGAACCCAGATGGAGCGAAAGAAAGACTGTGCATCACCCCAGATCCTGGCCTCGAAGCTGGATGCCCTCACTGATGAGACCTTGAGCTGACTCCTTTTTGGACAGAGAACAAGCCTCTGGTCATTTGGGGGACAGCTGCATTATCCCAGGCAGGAAAGTTATTGTTGATCAGCTTAAGTATACAAGAAGGCTCTTGTGTTGGGCCAACCAGTCACCGCTTCTGGCTGCCCCACAATCTTTGATCACCCTTACGATGTTTTAGAATTTATCGCTGATAAGTCTCACCACCCCCTCACCTGACCCCCAAGGTAAAAACCAAGAAAACTCTCTGTCCTAGCGTCCCTGTCATCGGTGGCATGACCAAGGTCCCCAGACTCTGTCGCCAAGGCTTACCCATGGAGACGCTGACTTGGAAGTGAGTAACACAAGCGAGCAATACTGAATGTACGCATGCCTGTCCCCACCAATAGTGCAGCAGGAGTATGACTTTCAGAGCCCTCAAGACTGGGTTCTCGGCGAAGAGATGTCACAGATACGGGCCGCAGTACTGGCTGCAGTAAAATTGAATTTCTGACCCAGTAGTGGCAGCGGGGAAAACCACCAGGGGAAACCAGCTTTGATTAGTGCTCAGGGGAGACAACTAAGGTGTTTTCCTCATAAAGCCTCTTTTGCGTCATGGCTGTGGGTGCTCAGAAAAGTCGGGCTGTGCTGATTCTGTGGTCTCGTGAATTCGTCTGCCAAGTTCCCAATGTCCAGAGACAGTTTCTGTTACACGTACTTGGTGACTCTGGCTGATCCATGTAGGCACCTAGTTCCATCTGAGAGGACTGAAGGCTGTGTGAAAAGTTAGAAAGTGTGCTTGCCAAACCAGTTTCTGAGCAGGGAACAGATGTGATGGTCACAGCGCTTCCAGAAAATTAAACTGGCAACAGCAGGGAAGCTTTCTGAAGGAGGAACTTGAGACCAGTTCCAATTAAGGCCCAGACAAGGCTGATGAAGAGACCATCGGAGCAGTTCAGGCGGGTCGCTGAGGCTTGGACTCGATCAGGGGTCTGGATCAGGGACGGCGGAGGCGGACAACAGAGTCATTCCCAGTTTGCCTCTGTAACTCATGTGGCTTCACAATCACAATTTCTATTATATTAAAGTCACTGCTAACCATTTCTCTGGCATTTGACAGAGTGAATTACTAAACTAGAATCTGTCTGGATGTCACGTAACAGTGTCTTCTTGGTGTGAATTCAAGTTTGACTTTGACATTTCCTAAACTTACTTGGTTGTGAGGCCCTCAAAAATTGTACTTCTGCAAAGCAAATGGCTTCTGTAAGTAATGTTTCTGAGGAGTAGCTTCTTACTCAGTGTTTCTGGAAAGGGCGAGAAGTAACATTTGATTATCTAATCATGAGCCCGATCCATCAGCCTCTTTATTCCCTCTGAGAACCTCAGGGGGTTAGAGTGATTGATCATATTCCCTTCACAGATGATGAGATCAACCAGGGACTCCTGTAAGTGAACTCCTCACTGTTTTCAGGATTCCTATCCATCAGGCTAATTTGGCTCTTGGAGCCTGGCTGAGGCCTGGTCACCAAGGGACTCACGGAAAACTTAGCATGGCTTTCTTCCACGGTTAGGTGCACATTTTATTTTATTTTCTCACCTATAAAATTGGCAAACTTTAAAACCCATTTTATTTACAAAGGTATAGGAAAAACAAGCACTCTCATATATTGTTGGTGGAAGTATAGATTGGTACAATTTCCAGTATGAAAATGACAACTCACATGCCTTTTGACCTAAAAGTTCCACCTCTAGGATTTAATTCCACAGATAGTCTCATACACATGGTGAACTTTTTTTGTTTGTTTGTTTTTAATCTCTTTCTTTCAGGGAGTATCCATCAGCATGGCTCTCATGAGGAAGAAGCAGGCTTTGGAATCCTCAGCAGACCACGATGTGAGATAACTAGCATTGCAGCCAACAGCCCATCTGCATTTAAAATTGATGTAGGGCACTGGCTGGTGTAGCTCAGTGGATTGAGCATGGGCCTGCAAACCCAAGGGTCACTGGTTCGATTCCCAGTCAGGGCACATGCCTGGGTTACTGGCCAGGTCCCCATTTGCGGGGCACATGAGAGACAAACACACACTGATGTTTCTCTCCCTCTCACTTTCCCTTCTCCTCTCTATAAAAATAAATAAATAAAATCTTTAAAAAAATAAAATTTAATTTAAAAAAAAAAAAGGATGTAAGCCCCTGACCAGTGTGGCTCAGTGGACTGGGCATTGTCCCACAAACCAAAAGTGTCACTGGTTCAATTCCCAATCAGGGCACATGTCTGGGTTGCAGGCCAGGTCCCCAGTTGGGGGGCACATGAGAGGCAGCCACACGTTGATGTTTCTCTCCCTCTCTTTCTCCCTCCCTTCCCCTCTCTCTAAAAAAAATAAATAAATAAAATATTGTTTTAAAGAAAATGGAGTGGTGACATAAGCATCCATCAAAGTTTCCTCTGATTTCTTCAGTAGAATGACCGAGATAACACCTCACTGAATCCCTCACAGATGAAGGGCTCAAACCATTCACCAAGTCTTCTGCCTTTGTGATGGATGATGGGGGATGACAGGATTGTGGCCATGTAATAGGAAATACTGAGCAAAAAGTCATTCAAAGTTGCCACTGCCATAGAGGCCTTGGATAATCGTGCCCAGGAAATGCCAGAACGTTGTGCAAATGAAGTCATGTTTAGTTCTGACCTTGAGCAGGAAGGCACTCCTTCAGCTGGAGAACTTTACAACCCCCGTTCCGTGCCACACCTGTGATGAATACAGCCATTCGAAGAGAAGGCTCCCAGCAGAGCGCACACTCAGAGCCCTGGGTTAGAGATCCCGAGCGCTGGCCTCCCTCGGCTCCTCCCAGACCGAGCATCCACACACTGCCTGGCGAGTGTGCAGGCAGACTGTGTGAGATGGAGAGAGGCAGCCGCCTCCAGAGAATTAGACCCAACCGGCCCCCGGTGCTTCACGGCCTTCTCTGAAGGATCTGAAGAGGAGCAGCGGTCACTTAGCGTGTGCTATAGCGCCCCCTTCAGTCATTCCCAGTGTTCCATCCTGCCAAACGGCTTGAGTTCTGAGCTTGGTGAATTCCGAGGCAATGTTAGAGTCTTCTAGGAAAATAAAGACATCCACTGCCTTTTACCAATTTCTTTTCCATCGTTCCCGCCACACCTTACGGCAGCTTTTCATTTAAGGGGGCCTGGTAATTGAGTGGAGAGAGCATTTTCCTTACTGTGTTATTGTGGAACGAGCCTTCCTGTGCTTTTTATTTCCTTATCTGCAATGCCAATTTGTATGATTCTGTGGTAAATTCACTGACATGTGAAGAATCAAGAGTGGCAGACTAATGGTGGGGTCTGGAATGCCTGGGTGGCAGGGAGAAAACTCAGACAGAAAAATAGCAAGGTCAAAGTAAACGGTGCCTTTGAGAGCCTACAAGATACAGAGTTCTGAGTCTCTGACCAAAAAATTTATCTGTGTTCATTGTGAGGTCAGGTGTTTGCCCTCTGATAGGAAGTAGACTTTAATCTTAGGTGTGAATACCAGTCATGTCAACAGGGGTGGCTCCAGAGAAACTCAAAGTCATTGCCTAAGACACAACATCAGCCCACAGCCAAATTCTCACACTGAAGAATTATGAGCAAATAGGAATGCCAGCCGTGACGTAGCTCATTGGGAAATGGAAGAGGCACGGATCCTTCCAAATCAACAAATATCTTCCGATGCTTCAAGAGCCAGCCAGGCAAGCTATTCCAGCAGCGGAGAGGTGTGGCCCTGGCATGTGCTGACACACTGTGGACACCCAAGTGTGGTCATGCCACTGAGTTGCATAATGAATGGATGAGTCACAGATCTCGCTTCCTGGTTTGCTGGCTGCTTGGAAGCTCCTGGGAACTCGCTCCTGTTTGTTGGAGGCTCCACACAAACACTCCGGGCACTGTGATCCCGCAGAGTCACCATCAAGACCTGAGATTCAGCCTCTTAGCGGAAGAGGAAAGATAAGGGGACTCCTGACTCACAACCGTGAATCCAAAGAGGGACATTCAGGCAGGAACTGCGTTTCTCTGAGCATCTTCATTTTCTCTAGGGCATTATGAATTTATGAGGACAGTACAAGGGAAGGAGCAAACTAAGTGTCCAGTCCAGCAAAGTCAGTGCTGGCAAGGTGTGACATCCTACCTGTAAGACACAGCCACCACTGGCCAGTCAACAGCACCCACAGCTATGGTTTCATGTTCTTTTCAGTGAGCTTCCTCCCACAAGTCGCCTGATCATAAATTAGTATTGACACTGGTCATCCTGCTGCCCAATGGTCTTGGGATGAGTGGAGTGGTTAGTCCTCCCAATCCCCAGGGACCCAGGAAGAAACAAGAAGTCACATACTCCCAGGTTTAAAGCCTGACTAAGCTACTTAATAATTGGATGACCATGAACAAATAAGCCCTGAGTATCAGTTTCTTCATCTGTAAATTAAAGGTAATAATATCCACTTGGTAGGGTGGTTTTGGTAGGGTGGTGTAGAGCAGGTAGAAGCTCCCTAAATGGTAGTTCCTATCCCTGGGATTAGTGACCCTCAGAATTGCAAAAATGTTAAAGGCCATCCAAATAACTCCCTCCCTTTGCTTTTCTGTTGCCAGAATCCCCTATTGCACGTCCAAGACATATGGTCACCCAGCCTCTGCTTTGAATCTCTATCCAAGGCAAGAGAAAAGTCCTCTCCAGGAATTCTGAGCTTCTCGCTGAAATTGAGCTGAAATACAACTCCCTGGGGCTTCTACTATTCGGCATAGGAACCTCTTGTCCACGTGCAGGAGTAGCACTTCCAACCGCGCAGACATGCACTGCACAGCTCTGGGTGTTGGTGTTCACTGGACTACAGTGTGAACGGTGCCCCCTTGGAGTTGGGCAGGGTCATGGCTGTCTCTGTGATACTCAGCCCAACATTTGGTGTCAACCTCTTATTCCTTTGAGTCTTTTCTTCTCCAATAAGAAGCTCCACATTTCCTCTATCATGCCTCCCAAGGCAATGCTTGCGTCTCCCATCATTCCAGTCACTCTTCTCAAATGCTCAACTACGTAGTGCCTGGATCAGATGTAGTGTTTAAGTCATCATCTGACCAGTTTGGAGAAATTAGACTCATTGTTCACATCTCACACGGCTAAGCTATGTCCTTACATCCCTAGCCCATCCTGTACTTAAACAGTATGTTTTATCATTTTAGTTCTCACTTAATCCAAGAACAAGACCTTGCATTTGTCCCTATGAAATTTCACCTTAGTAGGTCCCGCTCGTCGTTCCAGGTGGTGATGGCGAAGTTGTCTTTGTGTGAAACAACATACTCATTCTCTCATGTTGAAATAAAAATTACTCCAGATTCATAGACAGAGGACAGAGCTCTTTCATCAGCTCTTAGAAAATTCCTACCAACTTGACATAGATCTTTTTTCCTTCTTGCCTTCTTCCTTCCCTCCCTCCTTTCTTTCCATTTTTTTCTCTTGTTTTTTTTTGTTGCACTGGCATCCAGTTAAGAGGTCTCTTCTTGACCACAGTTATATTATGGGAGACTTTGTCAAGTTCTGTGTTCAAGTTACTTATCCCGTCCGACACAGTTGTTGAGCACCTGCTGTTTCTGGGCACTGCACGCGATACTAAGAGCACAGTCAGTGTCATGCTGGTAAGTGTTTAATGACCAACTACCCAGAAAAAAAATCCCTGGTTCGCAATGTTTGCTGATTCCCACAGTATAACTACTTCAAAAATAACAGGTTTCAAACTACCAGTGTGATGTCACCAAATGTGGATGGAGTTGGGAAGAGAATTGCACACTCAGCTCTTGTGAGTCAGCCTGGGCCAACTCCAGCACAGCCTGACAATGCAGATGAACCCCAGACAACCTCTGCCTTAGGAAAGCTCTGTGCAGTACCAATAGTTGGTGATGCACAACGTCTATCTTCCTTCTAGAGCTACCAGGGGAAGACCATGTCCATGGAGGGAAGGAGATATGTCTGATATGATTTGTTCTCAGTGAATCCTTGTCGTTTCCTAATTGCAACAAACCCTTTTAGGTGCTTGTGAAACATTCTTTTCCACGTTTCATTCAAAATGATTTCAGGAGCAATGTTGAACTCATCCACATATAGTTTAGGGAATCTATAGTCTCTCTTTAAAATTAGTGCATCTGTTTGCCCATTTTTAGTCTTCTAACATGCCGACTATTCTCTGTAAGTCTTCAAAACTCTCCATGGGCAATTTGGAAATCTTATTTCTAAATTCTCAGTATCTTGGGCTGGATTCCATTCTGATCTGGGAGCCTAGAGCTGTATATATTGCCTCTTCACCCATCCTGAGCTTTGGTTCCAACCGGTGTTGATTTTTCTCTTTTGGGTCCAAAGATCTTTCTATCTGATAAGAATAGTAGAAGAAAAATAATGATAAGGATTCTTTCCCCACGTTCCCCTGGCAGATCCTCTTTGTTTGCTCCCTGTGATAGGCAGACTCAGGCCCCCCTAAGATGTCTACATCTTAATCCCTGGGTTAGGGGAGATATGTTATGTTACATGTGAATATGCTATGTTGTTTGGCAAGGAGGAATCCAGGCTGCACATGGAAATAAGCTCGCAAAACAACACATCTTAAAATGAGATTATCCAGATATACGCAATGTAAACTGCAAAGGCCCTTTAAGTGTGGAAGAGAAAGACAGAAAAGATTTGAAGATGCTGCATGCTGGCTTTGAAGGTGGAGGAAGGGGCCACAAGCCAAGGAATGCAGGTGAAAACTGGAAAGGCAGGGAAATGGGTTTTCCAGAAGGAAAAGAGCCCTGATGACACTTTGATTTTAGTCTTGTGAGTCCACTTCAGACCTCTGACCTAACTTTGTGTCTTTAAGCTACCACCTTTGTGGTAAATTTGTCATAGCAGCCATAGGGAATGCACAATCAACCCCTTCCAGCCCTCCGTCTCCCTGCCATCTTCCACAATAGAGGCTGTAAAGTCCCAACAGTTGCCATGTCACAGCTCCATGCTTTTTCTAATCCATTACCGTGAACACAGTGGTGACCTAGATGCTGCTTTCACCAAAATATGGTATCCTGGAAACCAGGGGGCCTTGACCCCTGAAGAAAGTGCTTTGGTTATCAAGATGCCCCGTGTCACCATAGCCTGACGGCGTTTTCTCCAGAAGCAGAGGGGAAGACAGTGCTCCCCCTCTACAGTGGTATGCCCAGGTGTAGTCACATCCAGTGTAGGAGCACTCAGCTACACAAGCCTACCTTTAGGTGGCACGTGACATGGCCTCTTTCTCGAGGTGTCTTCCTAGTGCTGGAGCGCAACGTCCAGACAGGGTTTCACAGTTGGCCAGCCATTCCGCTTGGAACCATCTACAACCTCAGGGTCCTGGCTCCTGAGAGCAGAGGTCTCACTTCCTCTCAGTCCCAAGACCCACTGCATTTCCCAGTTCAAAATGGGTGTTCCTTCTTTCAGAGGGGAAAAAAAAAAAAGCTACCTATGACAGTAAAAGTGCATTTTTGCTTCCTAGTCCCCCTGAGGAAGTGACCCCATTTGCGCATGTTCTTGTGATTCTCATATATTTAACTTCACATTTTGAGCAGTGTTGCTCCCCCACCCTTGTTTCTCTAACGGCTTCTCTCCCTGCTCCCACACGGAATCACCAGCAGAGCAAGGGCTCGGCCTCATACTTGGGTCGTATATGAATCAGAATTCCAGGAGAGAGTGGAGAGTTTGGGCACTGCCATTCAGCTGGGTGGGCAGCCTGCAGTTCTTTCCCACAATCTCAGTATTTCTTTCTTTCTTCCTTCTTATCTTTTCCTACGTGCCCTCCCTGGAGTCCCACTTTAAGGTCATTGATTTCCACACCGCCATAAATGCTCCCTGTCCTCTTCCATTCTTAAATTCCATGCCTCAGAGTCTCCAGAATGGTATTCATCAGGGCATTACTCATGCTCTGAACTCAGGCATCCTTGGTTCATTACTCGTTAATATATTCTAGATGCTGTGGGGAATCAAAGATGCTTAATGTGACATGTATGAATCCTGTCTCGTGGGTCAGAGTCCAGCTGGGAGATTACTAAATGACTCTGCTGTGAGGTTGGATGTGCTACGTGCTTTAAGAAAAGAATGGATAAGCTACTAGCGGGTGAGAGGTCACTTCCAATTTGAAGAGGGGCCTCAAGGAGGAGGGGCTTCTAAGCTATGCCTTGAAAAGCATGAATGATTTAGAGATGTGGAGAAGGGGGCGGATGGCATTTCAGGCAGAGGAGGCTGTTATGTGAGCAAAAAGCTCAGAGGGGTGGTACAGCTGGGTGTGTCCATGGAGAAGAGTGATGGGTAGGATTGCATCATGGGTGGAAGACTGAAACATAAGACTAGAAATGTAAGTGGGGCCAAACCTTGGAGGGTTGTAAAGCCAGCCAAGGGTTTGGCTCCCAGCTGTAGTCAGTGGGACTCCTGAAAGTTGGCTGAGCAAAGAGTAAAGTCACATATGGATTAAAAAATGTATAATAACCACTAATTTCTTAAAAAGTTGTCATTCAGTAATTTAACTAAGTTGTAGAGGTTGCCACTGAACTTCTAATAGCTCTCCATTTTCTTATTTAACAAAAGTTCTGAATTAAAAGCGAGTAAAGCTGATTGTGATGGAAGTCAGAATAGAGGGTACCCTTGGTGCATTTAGAGAGGCCAAAGGGAATTTTCTAGGCTGTTGAAAATGTTCTCTATCTTGATCTTGAGCTGTGCACTTGAGATTTGTGCACTTGACAATATTTCTGTTACATTTCAATACTTTTTTAAAGGTTGCTTACAAAAAATAAATAGCTAACAGGGACAAGTAAAGAAAGTGCAACTTGAGTTCTGAGAGGCCCCGCCTCTGCATACCCCAGAGATCAAGGCTGGAAAGCAAAATGTTACCCAGATCCAGCAGGCCAGCTGTGCAGTTGGAGGAGGCAGCTTTCAAATGTGATAAGAGCTGCAGTGAAAATGACCTTGAAATAATATTCGGGAACCCAGGGTTGTCAGTGATTCACAGGTCTCTTCCCTTCTTCACACCTTAGTTTCCCATCTGAATGCTGAGCGAGCCAATTAAGGTGGACCCTGGGCATGGGAAGTCCAGTAACCTCTGCCCTGTTGGTTTCTCCAGTGTCTCAACCCTTCTGACCCCAGCATGGGCTTAAAATGAACGTGCACCACTCTCCTTGCCTCATCTCTAGGACTTCTCTTGTCCTAAAATGCTGTGCACAGATCTCCATATTTAGGGAATATGAACTATATAGTCTCCTTAATTCTGTTACCTTCCCAGGTAGTTTTTGGCATGGTAGTTGGAGAGAGGTTGCAGGTGGAAGTGATGCTGGGGTTTCTGCAAGGGAGACCTGCCCTGGAGTACTGTTACAAAGTAGCTTTTAGAAAAAGCATATGGCTCAGTGGGTTGAATGCCAGCCTGCCAACTGAAAGGTCAACAGTTCGATTCTCAGTCAGGGCACATTCTTGGTTTATAGGCCCTGGTTGGGGGCGTGTGAGAGGCAACTAATATATCTCTTATACACTGATATTTCTGATTCTGATGTTTCTCTCCCTCTCTTTCTCCCCTCTTTTTCTCCCTCCCTTCCCCTTTCTCTAAAAGTAAATAAATAAAATCTTTTAAAAGAGAAAGAGAGAAAAAGCATGGTGCCACAGTGTTAACCAGGCTGAGGAAAGCAGAGGTGGAGCGAGGACGACAGTCAGGTCTTAGATGGGAAGTAGCATTGGAAACGGCCCTGTAATAGGGCTTCCACTCATCGTAGATTCACTGGTCCCGATACCTGCAGTTGCAGGTATTTTCACATCAGCTGTCACCAGGTGGAGCACAGTGATAAGACAGCAATGAGAGAGCAGACAGAAAAGTAGGGATGGGAACGGAACAGGAGGCAGGCAGGGTCCTAAAAGTGCCCCAAGGTCTGGCAGCACAGCCTGGCCACAGATGGGTCATCGTCCTAGGCAGATCTTGCAGAGAAGGTGCCACATTTTCCCTGGCAACAACTTCTACCCTCTGGAAATAGATGCCTTCTTGCGGCTAAGCCAAATCCTGTGCTGAAGCCAAGGATGCATCTGTTGGTAAGATCTTCCATCTAGACCATTCACCAAATGATAGTTTGGGCCCAAGTCTGGCATGGCTAAGCTAGAAGGCCTTTCTTTGGAGGGTACTGAAGTGAAGCCCCTCTCTCTACCAAGGAGGAAAATAAAGCTCAGAAACAGAAAGGGACATCATTCATCCAAGCACGTGGCCACCCTAGTCCTTGATGCCAGGCCTTCTTATACAAGGTGTAGTGATGGAGAGAACATCGGTTTAGAGCCAGACAACATAGGTTCAAATCCTGCTTTTACCTCGACTAACTGAGAGATTTCACCAACTTTCTTAACCCCTTTCAGGCTCAGCTGCCCTGTGTATTAAAATGGAGACTATAATAGAATCTACCTCACAGGGTTGTTATAATCTTAAATGAAATAATAAATGAAATTCACTTAACATAACTGACTCACAAATATTAAGTGCTCGGTATTTTTTAGGGGAAAAAAAGACCACACGATAACACCACCCACCGCCAAGTCTCGCCCCCAGACCAAACTACTAGACCAACAAAACAAAGTTTTCCCCAGCTGGTCAAAGGCAACACCCCTTCTGTTTTGTTCAGAGCACAGGTGAGGGAGAGAAGGAAGAAGAGGGTCTCAGTCCCCAAGGCCCTCCTCCGTCCACGCTCTGTCTGTTTACACTGGGGTCACAAATTTAAACATTCGCAGAGAACAGACAGGTGTGTAAACAAGTAAAGCAGGCCAGGTGAGCTGAGTGGCAAATTGGAGCGCACGGTTTGATCCTGGCCCCATGAAATTGCCTTTGCTCGCCCTTCGCACTTCCTGTGGAACCCAGGGCTGGTCGAAAAACAGCTATTATGGAACTGGCCACACTTTATAGGAATTCTTCTAGGTTAGAAGAATGCTGGCAATGTCACCTGTGTGAGGACTCGTGGAACACCCTTGACGGGTACCGCTATCAGCACTAGGTGTATTCATCTTAACCACTGACCCAGGCTTTATCTCGCGTGGACGTGGTGAACACTGACCGAGGAGACGTCGTCGTAGGAGTTGCGTTACTGACAGCTCAGGGGCAAATTTGGGACCACACCCAGAGACGTGTCGGTTAGTTTGTACTTCGCTTTTTTTTTCTTTTACCCTACCTAATTTTTAAAACTTTCTTATTTTTTCGTGAAGAAAGAAATTGTACTAGTTCATATGTTTAAATAAGAATGTATAAAATAAAACAAATAATTAAAAGTCCCTTATGGAAGCTCACCTCCAGAAGCAAACTCAGCAGGAGCTTGATAGATCTTTTTCAGTTTTGTTTTATCGCATATACACACTGTGTTAGTTTGCGGGGTCTGCCATAGCGAAGTAGCACGGACTAGGTGATTTTTTTAATATTTTCTTTATTTATTTTTAGAGCTAGAGGAAGGGGGAAAGAAATAGAGAGAGGGAAAGAAACATTGATTGGTTGCCTATTTCATGCCACCAACGGGGGACCTGGCCCACCACCCAGGCATGTGCCCTGACTGGGAATCGAGCCAGTGACATTTTGGTTTGTGGGACAAGGCCCAACCCACTGAGCCACAACAGTCAGGGCCACCACACCAGTAGGTGATTTAAACAGAAATTTATGTCCTTGCAATTCCGGAAGCTAGGAGTCTCAGGTCAAGGTGTCAGCAGGGTTAGTTTCTTCCAAGGCCCCTCTCCTTGTGTTGCAGGTGGCTGGCTGTCTCCCACCCCTGTTCCACATGGTCTCCCTGTGTGTGTCTGCATTCCAATTTCCTTTTCTTGTAAAGACACTAATCATATTGGATTAGAGTCCAACCGAATGACCTCATTTAACCCTAATCACCTTTTTAGAGACCTTATTTTCAGGTGAAGTCACACCCTGAAATAGCAGGGATTCGGGCGTTAATATTCGAGGCAGGGTACATATTCACCCATAACACACAAAACAATGATTTTTTTTTTCCTGTGCAGTTCTGCAATTTGCTTTTCTTACTGAAAGTAGTTTCAACGAGTTTTCAAGTCAAATGATATGTATCTTTCTGAGGAGGTTGAAATAGTGAGTTTTTGTTGTTCATCCTGTACAAATAACAAGGGAGAAGGGGGTTGGGGCCAACCTTTGGGTCAACAACCAACAGCCTCAGTCAAAAGGATGTGCTGGCTCTTCACTGCCTCGCTCCCTTCTTCTAATTGCTTTTTATCTGAAGCTTATGTGATTTTTTTATGCTACTTCTCACACTACACATTAAACGGGCCATAGCATACATTAGGCTCTGGCTGCTATTTCTATATGAATTTGTTACTTGCTATTTGGTCTTCACTTTCTTTTCTTAACTCTCCTAGCTTCCTTGTTTTATCTCAGTTGATTTATTTACTATGTCTTTTATCTATGTTTTTCCACAGAAGTCACATGCTTTTTTTTTTCCCTGTGAAAAGTACCGGACAAGTGTTATCTGAAAGCTCCTGCCACTTTCTTGGGTCTTATCTCCAAGTCTTCTGTTTGACTCTCCACAGATGTGAGTAGTTCCTCCTTTAAGCCCCGCTTTGTGTCTTTGGGCACCTTCTACATGCTGCCTCTAGGACTTAAAAACAGATGTTGGTGCCCTGTGTTCAGCCTTTCAGCGGTCTGCAAGTGTGTGGGCTGGGAGTGTGCGCATGCGCGAGCAGAAGTCTTGAACTGTTAGAGTCTAAATTTTATCTTGACTCGCTTCCACTTGAACTTGACCTTGATCTGGTCCTGTAGTCATACCTTCAGCTTTTTAGATTGCTCCCATCCCCAGGTGGGGCTCATTCCCTTCAGGCTCCTTAAGACCCAGAGCATTGCTCTGATGTGACTGTCAAATCTATTTTAGTGTCTTTAATATCATGATTAGAGTTTCTTACTTCGAGATTATATAAATATTCATCCATATATTCTTCTATTAAGTGCAAAGTGACTCCAAGTTTATTTATTTCCAAATGGCTAATCCAATTTTCCAATGTCATTTTTAAATTATCCAAGTCTTTCCTTTCTATATAATGTGCTGAAGAGTGTTTCTACATACAGCATATATAATACAGTGAATAATGTATAGACATAAAACTTTTATAGGCTTTTCCTTCAGTCTCACTAAAATAGCTCTTCTAATTTTATCTATTTTCAGACTACTAATGTATATTCACAAACATATTACAGTACATTGCATTATATTATATTGTTATGAACAATACATGCAACATTTCAGCTTCCTAGTACAGGAAATCAAAAGTTGTGTAAGTTCTAGAAATGCTCCCACTGCCCTCTCCTCCCACGTGGACCTCATGTTCAAGGTCTAGTCACTATACAGACCCAATCAGAGCACAGACAGTGTGCCCCCAACAGCAAAACCTAGGCCACTTCTGTTGCCTGTGGGTACGGCTGCCTGGAGCCAGGCAAAGGAAGCCACACTGTGACTCAGGAGTTACACCTCGGCCCAAAGTTATTAAGTCTGTCTTTTACTATAACATATGGGGAAAGCCTTTTGCAGATTCTTTTTAAGATTTTATTTATTTTTTAGAGAGAGGGGAAAGGAGGGAGAAAAGAAGGGAGAGAAACATCAATGTGCAAGAGATACATCAATTGGTTGCCTCTCCCATGCCCCCTAACTGGGGACCTGGCCTGCAGCCCAGGCATGTGCACTGACTGGGAATCAAACCAGCAACCTTTCAGTTTGCAGGCCAGCACTCAATCTAATAAGCCACACCAGTCAGGGCTTGTATAGATTTTTTTTAATGGCCTCCAGATTTATCTTAGAACGGAAGTACTCTTTGATTCAAAACCTATTTCATCATCCATTCAGATAAATGAAGTTGGTTCTCAGGTTGTAATACCGGGTCACGAAGTGTTAAGAAGGAGTTCAATGGCTTCATGAGAATGCAAGGAATTATTTTAGACCACTCAGAGGGGAAAATGGAAGCAAGATAAAATGAAAGTGCTCTGGGCAGTGTGGCTCGATGGCCTGGGTGCCCGCCCATACACCGAAGCATCACCAGTTCGATTTCTGGTCAGGGCACATGCCTGGGTTGTGGGTCAAGTCCCCGGCTGGGGGCTCACGAGAGGCAATCGATTGGTGTTCCTCTGACACATCGATGTTTCTCTCCCTCTTTTTCTGCCTCCCTTCTACTCTCTCTAAAAACAAACAAACAAACAAAAGCAAAAGTCAAGGCCAGTGATACAGTCAAATCCCCAGTGGTGGGAGATCTGAACAGCCTTCTAAGAAGATCTCTAATATTTAAATTGAGTCGGGAGTATTACTTTGACATTAGCTCCATCTCTCCAAGTTCTCAGCACCCACGGCTCCTCAAATGAAGAGCATGTGTGGAGGGTGCTGGGAGTGGAGGAAAGTAACTGTGTTTATGTTGGGGTCCATGTGTTGTCGTGCGATGGCCCATCATCTGAGCCTACTCAGCAGGGACATGATCTTAGAACAGAGGCGGCCATGAGCAGGTAGGTTTCCCAAACATTTGCCAAGATCTGGGGACGGTCATTGATTTCTACAAGTTATCGAATGGGGACTTTAAATTATCTTCAATCTTGCAAGTAGGGTGACCCCAGCTGACATCTTACGGTTATCTAAAACTTCACTCTATCTGTTTTTGCCTTTCAAATGAACTGACATCATTCATGTCTTTGGGGAAATGAATCTCCATGTCACTCACTTTACTTCCCAGAAACTAGTGGAGAGAAAGAAGAAATAAACAAAATTTCAAAGCCTCTTTCAATTCTAATGGTTCATTTTTAAGCAGAACAAATTAGATATGATTAAGTTTTTCATCTGCAAAATGTGGCTAATTATAATAGCTTCCTCACAGGATTGTGGAGAAGATTAAATGATTAATATATGTAAAGTGTTTTAGAAGTGCCTAAAACACAGTAAATTCTATTTATCTTTATTATGATGGTTATTAATATTATTGTCATTATGCTCAATAGAATAAACAGAGGTGACCTGAGAGAGGGATTCTAAGAGGAAAGAACCCAGGACCTTCAGAAGCAGAGAGAGGTCTATATAACTCCCACCCCCTCCCCACCACCTCAAACCTTTAATGTTGGTCATTTAGAAAAAAATGCCTGTGGGATGTTTTGAGGGGCAGTTGCCAGGCAAAGAATCATAGAATGGGAGCTGAGTTACGGAGTACAGAAGAGAAGAGAGCTTCAGGAGGTGAGACCAAGAGTGCTTAGGGAGCTGGAACTTGAACTCAGGCCAGAAATGACCAAGAGTCAATCAACTTCCCAGGAATCGGCAAACGTATTGGAAAGGACATTGAACTTCTTATTGAATATGGGATTAAAGAAATCGTGCCAACTGGGGAAAAAAACCCGCTCACGTGATGATCTCAGCTGACCTAAGATCACATTAAAAATAGAATGTTCAAGAAAGTTAAGAAATAAGTTAAAAATATATCACACTTCTGGGGAAAGGGGTAGCTTAAATACACATTTACAAGGTCCCTTCCAGCCTATACCCATCAAAATAAGCAAAAATATCCAAATATAGAGAAGGTCCCAATCTCACACATTTTTTTTTAATGGACCAGTTACAATCCAGTCTGTACCAAATTGAAAACTGGTGCCCAGAGCTGAAACGTTCATACTCAGCTTGCTGAGTATTGCTGTTGCTGGCAGGGCACAAAGCTCTGAGGGCTCCACGATTACTACTCAACTAGAGAAGGGAGTGGTTGAGCTTCCTCACGAGCCCTGCAGTCAAGTGAAAGGTGATGGCTGAAGGAAGCTTTGTTTCACCTGAAGGAAGGAAAACCCGTGGGGAAAGTTGTTTTCTTGTTGATGAGAAACCACAGAGGGTAATGGCTCCGAGAGGCTACACAACTCTAGCCCTGACCTGCCCA
Organism: Anoura caudifer; assembly: GCA_004027475.1. NCBI lineage: Eukaryota > Metazoa > Chordata > Mammalia > Chiroptera > Phyllostomidae > Anoura > Anoura caudifer. The sequence goes on along the minus strand of PVKU01001897.1, from coordinate 161,240 downwards.
GTCACTGAGCTAGCTGTGTCCTTAAGCAGGTGGCTGGGGCCTGGGGGGGGGGGGGGGGGGGGGATGCACAGGGGGAGGTTGGCGGGAGAGGGAGGGAGGAGGCAAATGTGCCAACTGACAAAACAAAATTCCCATTAGCATCTCCCCAGCCAGACACCCACTGAAATGGCTATCCTTCCCCCACATTGGGATCAAACAGAAATTTTTGGAGACTCACCACTGTTCCCCCTGCCAGGAGGACAAGGCTCCAAACCAGGGAAGCTGCTCACAGTTATAGGATTTTTGACAACTTCTGAAAGAAACTGTAGCTGCCCAGATGATTACATCATCACCATCATCATCATCATCATCAAATGCAAGTAGTAATACAAATAGAGCATGTTTGGAGGGGAAGTGGGAGTAGAGGGAACACACGAAAGAGTCCAGAAATAGGACTTTACATGTATGGTCAAGTGATTGTTGATTAAGGTGTCAAGGTAATTTAAATAAGGAAAGAAGAGTCTTTTCTTGTTTCCTTGTGCCATTGAATTCCTTACCTCACATGACATATGCATCAACATTTATCTTACACTATACTCAACACTTAACCAAAAATGGATCAGAGACTTAGTGTAAGAGCCAAACCATAAAAATAAAAGCCAAAACTATAAATCCTCTAAAAGAAATTAGAGGAGAAAGATTTTGCAACCTTGGCCTAGACAAAAATTTCTTAGAAGAGACACAAAAAGCATAAACCACACACACACAAAAAGCTAAACTAAACCCTATCAAAATTTAAAACTTCTGCTCTTTAAAAGATGCTGTTAAGGAGGCAATGGGCAAGGGAATAATATTCATAATATGTATACTTGCCAAAGCACTTATATCCAGCATATCTAAAGAACTCTGCAGCTCAATAATAATGAGACAAGCAACTCAATTTTTAAAATATGCAAGCATTTTAGCAAGCACATTACAAATATATATGAAAGGCCATTAAGCACATGAAAAAATGTTCAGTATCACTAGTCACCAGGGAAATAAAAATTAAAATCTCAATAACACAACATCACATACCTACTAGAACAGCTAAAATAAAAGTAATGGACAACGCCACCTGTTGGAGAGGATGCAGGAGACCGTGGACTCTCATACGGTGCTAATAGGAATGGAAGAAGCTTCAGCCACTTTGGAAAACAGCTTAGTGGTCCCTTACAAAGGTAAGTGTATGCTTAGAAGATGACACAGCAATTTCACTGCTAGTTATTTACCCAAGAAAAATATGTCCACACGATGATTTGCATATGAATGTCCACAACAACTTTATTCATACTGGCCAAAAATTGGAAACAACCCAAGTGTCCATCAAAGGTCAATGAATAAATAAATGGTGATATAGCCAAACAAATGGTAATATATCCATATTACCCAGCATTAAAAGGGAACAAGCCAGCCCTGACTGGCATGGCTCAGCTGGTTGGGTGTCTTCCCATGAAGCAAAAGGGCATTGGTTCAGTTCCTGCTCAGGGCACATGCCTGGGTTACAGGTTCAATTCCTGGTTGAGGCACCTGCGGGAGGCAACTGATCGATGTTTCTCTCCCTCTCTTTCTCCTTCCCTTCCCCTCTCTCTAAAAATAAATAAATAAATAAAATATTTTTTAAAAGGGAACAAGTTATTGATAATAGGCAACAAAATGAATGAATCTCAAAAGCATATGCTGAGCTAAAAGAAACCAAACACAGGCTACTACATATAGTCCGATTCTATTCATATGACACTTCTAGAGAAGACAAATCTAATATACAGGGAAAGAAAGCACAGCAGTGGTGCTTGGGCTGGTGGTGGTGGGTGGCTGGGGACTGACAGGGAAGCAGAAAGGAATTATGCAGGCTGAGAGAAATGTTCCATATCTGGATTGGGGGGTGGTTACGGGGGTGCACACATCCATCGAGTCATTAAACTATACACTTAAAATGGGTTCATTTTATTGTGTGCAAATATACTTCAATACAGTTGAGTTAAGACAAAAAGGAATAAATTATTTTTATTTAAAAAGCTATATAATATAAAAATAGCATCATTATGATGATAAACAGGAATCTGGCACAGCCAACCAATGGCCAGGTGTGTAATAACCTCAACTTTCAAATGAAGAAGTCGTTAGTGGATAACTAGAGAGTCAGATTCTGATCAAGATAATGAATTTACTTGGCAAGAGCTGCTTATTCTCTCCCCTGAAGATGCAACAGAAATGTGAAAGTGGTGGCGATGAACTCCGGAACCTAACGTAGCCCTTGAAGAGACAGAAAGTGGTTGGGTGTTGGTGAGAGAGAGAGATGGCCTTGGGAAGCCTAATATTAATAAATGTAATACAAATACAGAGTGTTTATTGTTTTCCAGGCACAAGTCCTACATACGTACACAAATACATATGTATACACACATATGTACTCATTTAATTCCCTGAACGATTCTACGATGTAGAAATTACTGTCCCCCTTATACAGATGAATAAACTGAGCCTAAGATCACAGAGCTGGTAAGGTTGAGCCACGATTTAAACCTAGACAGCTTGGCTCCGGAGCCAGGGCTTTTTTTCTCTGTACTACAATGCCTCCCTTTTCAGTGTCAGGAGCCACAGGGAGAGAGAATGAATGGCTGAGGTACCACCCTCTCCCCCTGCTGTTTCCTCTCCCCAACATTACCCTCCCCAGGTAAATGACAGGGTCATGGCTGTGCCTGCAGACGGTTGAGTGGGAGAGGACTCTTCTGTCCTCCATGACATCTTCTGATATGACCGGTGCAGGTGGACGATAGGCCTCCGATCATTACCTTGCTCATGCCCCCATTTTTGACTAGGAAATGACAACCTAGGACACCACCCCTGCAAACGACCCGTGCCTGGGGAAAGTGGTGTACAGACTGCCGAGGGAGTAGGATTATCTGCAGTACCGGGAGGGTACGCTGACCTTCCCTAGACGAGTCTGATGCACACTCAGGATTAATTGCCATGGCTTAAGCAGGATATTATTTTCCCAAAATAACATATTACATGGTGATTTCTTAGGAATAAAGCTCTTCACCCACGTTTTTTATTAAGAGGCTCACTATTCCTGGATTCCTTCCTGTACGGACTATAGTTGGCAGGCACATTTTGCATTTAGATTTGCCCTCTGGAACGTCCATTTCCTGAGCTGTCATCACAGAGTGGAATCTTCACTTTTCCCTGGTTTGGGTGAGAGAAGATTGTTCAGTGTGGCTGAACTCTAACCTGTCTGTTCAGTTGGTCCTTCAAACCCAACCAAGCAAAGCAAGTGGTCCTCTTTACTTGCCAGACTTGGGCACCGCTAGAAATGCAGGATTAAGTCAGGTGAGGGTGATGCCCAGAAATCACCAGACCACCCCATAGAGCCTGAGGCCATGAGGAAACCAAGTCTTTCTAAAGTCAAAGAGTTTTTCCTGTATTTTCAGATCTTCTTGGTTTCCAAGCAGCCAGCCACCTGTGCTCAGCTTTCACCTAGGACTAAGCAATTTAAGGAAGGAAAAGATTATTCCAGGTCAGAGAGGTTCTGGGAAGCTTTAAAGAACCTTGACCCTGGAAAGCACATTTCTTGGCCTCTTTCCCTTGACAGGCATGTCCACTTTCTGGGTGCAGGAGAAGAAATCCTTTTAGCTTTTCCCAGTCAGTGCCTTTTCCTAGACCTATATACCTGAGTCCTGCTGAACAACAGCTTTGTGGTGAGGGCAAGGTGCTGAAGATTAGATCAGGTAAGACTGAGCAGGGCAATCACTTGCTAGAGAGTCACTTATTTGAGTATCCACAGAGCCTACGGTGCAGTTTCATAATAATCCCACAGAGATATAATTTATTGAGGGAGAAATGACAAAACATATCAGCTCTTTCTAGAAACCTGGGAAAGCTATCCTTGGGAGGTGAGGGCAAGCTGCAGACAGGCTTAACTGAGCAGTTTAAGAAAGGATTTGACTGCTTAATATGAACACACTCCTTGCTTTTGGAGCCCATCACAGACTTCTGGTCTCCATGTGGAATTGGAGCAACTGCTAGAAAACCAATACTGTGCAGACTAAGCACTACACATAAGAGTAGAATTGGTACAGGAAGCATGAAAAGAAAAAATAAGAAGGCTCATTAAGGTCCCAGCCAGGTCTCAGATTCTCTTTCCTGCGCACGGGCCATCCATGGCTAATGGAGCAGGAGTGAGGCGGAGCTGGCCCCAGCCATACATACGTGTGGGAAAGGCGGGAGCTGCCCTGGCCCTTAGAGTCACCAGTGCGCTTGGTCAGACTGCCATCTGCTGAATGCTTCCCAGGAAGTCCTTGACTTCCTTCCCCTTCAGAGATTGTTCTGGGCCTCAAAGTGAGAAAGATCATGAGTTTGGAAATGAGAAGACAAGAGCTCTGGGCTTTTAAGACTCTTACCTTTTCCTTCTCTGAACCTCATTGCCATGTTTTAAAAGAATAGGAGGCTCTAGATCCACCCCTGCCTTCCATCTATGGACATTTACGGTGCCCTGTACCCTCTCATCATAGCAGCTGTATTATAATTGCTTCACCTGTCTCCTCGACTAGATTGAGAGCTCACTATGAGACTGGTCCTGTTTGTCTCATTCATCCTTGTATCCCCAGTACAGTGATGTGCATACAGGTGCAGATACTAGAAAAACATGTTAAATGAGAGAGGGAGGAAGGGAAGAGGAAATGAAGAAAGGTAAGATATCTCAACAAGTCACTGGGGGCCTATTTGCCCTGGGAGCCCTGAACATTACGGCAAATTAGGAAGGAAGAAAGCTGCTCTTCTCCAATCCTTACGAAGGGAAATTAATTATGCAAGAGGCAACTGACAAAATGGCATAGGGCTTAGATCTCCAGCAGAAGGCTCTGTAAACTTGAAAAAGCTGCTGGGGGCACAGTTTTGTGAATACCCCAGACTGGTCCCCCTGAGGGGCTGGCAGAACACAGGTAGAAGGGTTTACTTCCAATGGTATCAGAGAGGCCCGCAGTCCAGCAGATGAGGCTCAGTTAGAGCTTTGCCACTTACACATATTTTCTTAATCTCAAAGGAACTCTGTAGGATTGGGAGGTCCCCTGGGGGCTGGGCCAGGGAGAGACCGGCTGGAGGGGCCCCACAACTAGCTGATGGCCCCAGAATTCTCCCCTGGAGTGATTTGGGGGAGATTCTGGGACATCTCCTTGAGGACAAGAAAGGAGTTCTGTGGAAAGTAACCTCACAGGGTGATCTGATCATACATTTTTTTTTTATTTTATTTTTAATTGTTGTTCTTATACAGTTTTCTATCTTCTACTCCCATCCCAGCCTACCACCCCAGCCCTCCCCAGCTCCCTCCCCTCCCCCCCCCCAGCTTTTGTCCATGTGTCTTTCATACTTGTTGCTCTAAAACCTTCCCCTTTTCCCTGGATATTCCTATCTCTCTCCTCTCTTGTTCTGAATTTCAGTGTCTTTGGTTATATTATGCTTGTTTTTTTTGTTCTGTTAATTAGGATCCTGTTAAAGGTGAGATCATATGGTATTTGTCTTTCACCTCCTGGCTTATTTTGCTTAGCACAATGCTCTCCGGTTCCATCCATGCTGTCTCAAAGGGTAGGAGCTCCTTCTTTCTTTCTGCTGCATAGAATTCCATTGTATAAATGTACCGTAGTTTCTTGATCCATTCATTCATGCAGCAACATTTTTACTGATATGTCCCCTAAAGCAAGGGACATAAAGGAAATAATAAACAAATGGGATCTCATCAAAATAAAAAGCTTCTGCATGGCTAAAGAAAACAGTATTAAAATGAAAAGAGAACCAACTGTATGGGAAAACATATTTGCCAGTGATACCTCAGACAAGGGTTTAATCTCCAAAATATATAAAGAACTTACACGACTCCACTCTAAGAAGACAAGCAACCCAATTAAAAAATGGGCAAAAGACTTGAACAGACACTTCTCCAAGGAGGACATACAGAAGATCCAGAAACACATGAAAAGATGCTCAATATTGCTAGCTATCAGAGAGATGCAAATTAAAACCACAATGAGATACCACCTCACACCAGTCAGAATGGCCATCATAAGCAAAGCAACAAACAACAAGTGTTGGAGAGGTTGTGGAGAAAAGGGGACCCTAGTGCACTGTTGCTGATCATACGTTTCTAACTAGGTAGGTCATAGCGAGTAGTTATGCCTGCACATAACTTCTTTAGTAAAAGGTTTATCTTTGTTCTAAGCAAGCCCTGTCCTTTGTTTCTGGACATCTAGGCAAACACACCTTTGAATAAGGGAGTGGGAGTGGACATCCAAGGGCGAAAGGTGGCAGGAGGCCAGTGTGAAATGAAAAAAAGCAGAAAAGTCGTATTAAAGAAATGAAGTTTCTGCGTGGTTACAAGGGGAAGCTGGTGAACTTGGAATCTCAGTGTGTCTCAGCATATCTGGCAGGCACCTCGGATTACAATCTGAGCTCTTGATTTTTCCACAAAGAAGACTGAGAGGTATATATGATTAGATTATTTTGGAATAACCCTGACCTCATGCTTAAATCATGGAATCACATAATCCTAGGCCTTGCCCATGGGCCCACCCAACTTCTATAGAAAGTGTCCGGCACAGTGACGCCAGCCTCGCTAATGGCTTTCATCCTGCTTCTTTCTGCCCACAGGGTAGGGACTAGGGGGAGGTAAGGGAGGCACTTGCCTAGGTGCAAAATTTAAGGGGTGACAAAAAAAAAAACAGTGTTACACAGAAAACAGCGTCAAAACAGCATCACTTGTGCTGAAAGCCCGTGATACCAAACCTAGATTTAATACCTAATCTAATTGCAGTTTCAACCTTTCCCAAATTTTCTAGCCAATCACCAGTAGGTAATCTGTCCTGCTGGCCCTCTCCATTTCCCACAACCCTCCCAACCCCGCCCCCACCCCCACAACAGAGAGAAGAGGCAGTCTGCGTGATGAAAACCCTTCCTGTTCTCTTCCCCCAAAGAACAACTGTCCTGGCCCCAAAATAATCTCTTGTGTTCTTTCCCTAATAGCTCCCTTGCTCCACGCTGCTTCCTGTAAAAACCCTCCTGCCTTCCTCTAAGGGAAGTTAACTTTGCCTGAAATAATCCACTCTTTCAACCTCTTCTTAGTGCTACCTGCTTTCTGCCTATAAAAACCTTGCATTTCTTACCACGCCTTGGAGCGCCCTCCTAGTTGCAATGCTGCCCAATTCATGAATCGCTTAATTAAAGCCAATTAGATCTTCAAATTTACTGGGTTGAATTTTGTTTAACATTACCTCAACGCAATAATGTATTAATGCTTTTAAAAATCAAATTTAGAAAAAAAATTGTAGCCATCTATGGTGATGGGTGTTCACTGGACTTATAGGGTGATAACTCGTCAATACACAAACATCAAACTATTCATTGTGGTGACTGAGAAGCCACGGAGCCCGGGGCCAAGCAGGAAGGAGAGCTGCGGGGGTTTTCCTCCTGTGAAGCACCACGGGTGAAAAACCTGCTCCTAAAACAAATACAATGTTTATGCCAATTCTAATAAAAGTAAAAATTCAAAATTGATGCCAAAGAAAGTCCATGAAGGATAAAATGTCAAAATTTTAAATAAGGACAGGCTCTAAGCCTGCATTTGCTCAACCCTGGATGTGAGCACTTCACGCTGCCTCCCACCCGGTGATGGCTCTGACCAAGCTCATTCTCCTTTAGGGCCTTTGTACATGCTATTTTCTCCCTCTGGAATATTCCTCCCAGATCTTTTCATAGCTGGCTCCTTCTTGTTATTTGGGTTTCTGAGCTCATGTTATTTTCTTACATTAAATACATAAGGCCTTCATAATTAGAAAGGCTTTCTCTTCTGACTTTGCTGTCTAAAGTCACCCATCCCCCGGTCCTGCCCCTCCCCGCCGGCATGGTTACTCTCTCTTCTATTCATTTTACTTTTTTTTCAGAGCGTTTTTCCCTATGAAATTATGTTATTTGTTTACTCATTTGCCAGCGTCTCTTTGGTGCCTACCACATGTACTACTCACAAAATATTAGTTGAACGACGTAAGGAACGAAGCCCCTGTCTACCAGATACCACGCTCGCTAGGTTCTCCCTTGGGGGAGCTCATTTTGTCCCCTCATTACTCCTCTGAGCTTCAGGAGGCCACCACAGTTTTCCAGATGAGTGAACTGAGGCTTAGAGACATTTTCATTCTGTGTGACACAAGGTCACACAGCTAGTAAATGAGGGAAGGCTGACATCCTCTGGAATTCTAGTTCTGTCCACCACCTCCAGGGCTACTGCCCATCCTTCAGGTCCCTTCTCTTTTCAGGAGATTTAACTCTTTTATTCCCCAAGTCACTTCTACCTTCCTCACTGAACCATTGTTGTGAGAGCAGTCCAATCCCAGCTCTTTCCTCTGTTAATAGCAGCGCCGAAAGGGAGGGGCTGCATTCCCCGCGTGGGCTCCGGTGTGATTCCTCTGTGGGGGGCGGGGAGGGGGGTGCTCTCACCCGGAGGTCTGAGGTTGGGTCTGCTTCCTTCCTGCGCGTCTTTCCTGTAACGTACAGCATAACGAAACTCACTGTCCTCTTCCACCTTCTTTACTTCAAACCCCTTGGGTGATTTTGAGACTGCGAACTGGCCAACTGGCGGATCCAGTTGATGAGAAAGTGGCAACTCTGTGCTGGGACCTCTCCGCACCAGAGCTAATCTCCTCTTCGCCTTGTGTGAAAGGTGCCGTGCCTCTGTCTTCCCCCAAGGGTGGGGGGTGAGGGGGGCGCTGTGTACGTGTGTGTGTTTAAATAAGTTTAGGTATCCTAAAATAATTCACTAGTAATTTTGTATCACCAACCCCACAATTCCAGTTTTAAACATTTCAATGAGATCTTTCATACCCCTTTATAGTTGATCCCCATTTCTAGTTCCAACCACCAGCAACCACTAATCCGCTTCCTGTTTCTATGAATTGGCCTTTTCTGGACATTTTATATCGATGGAGTCATTCAACATGGGATCTTTTGTGTCTGGTGTCATTCACTTAGCATGCCTTTGAAGTCCATCCGTGTAACATGTGCACGTTTTGTTCCCTTTTCTTACTGGGCAGTATTCCAGATGTGCAGATTTGAATGGGATTAAATGGGCCGCCCTGGCCAGTGGCTCCCCACTTTAGGTCCCTTTCCTGGAGAAGCAGTCCAGGGCCCTACTCACAGGCCTCCCCCAGCTCTGAGTAACCTTCTTCCAATTCTGTCTTTGCAGGAGGGCCAATCCAGGACACCTCATCTTACCCTTGGAAATAAGTTGCTTCATGTGTGTTCTCAACCCAGGGTGCCCTGGAGGTCCTGGGTCTCCCTTAGTAGCCTGAAAAGCTCTTTTCAGGGACAAATAGGGTCCCCAGTTGCTTCTCTATTGTCTCAGCTTTCCAAGAACAGTGCCGAGCAGAAGCAAGCGTGTGGCAGACTCATGGGAGGGATGCTCGTGAATGAAGCAAGAATGAGGCAGGGCCTGTGGGAATTCCTCTGCTCCTTCCCTCCTTTTGGTCCTGCTGCCTGGTGCTCAGGGTCTGCATTTAGCACTACAGCTCTGAGCCAGCCCAGGGAGACACAAGCCACAGCTTGGCTGAGTCAGCTCCCCTGAGGCCATGGGCACAGATGTCCCTCCAGTCAGTTCCACAGAACATGCTAGGAAGAGCACAGGCTCCTCCTTCCAATGGGCTCTGGCTCTGAGTGGCCTTAGGAAAGAAAGGTTCCTCTTCCAGAAACTATGAAAAAAGCCTACCCCACAACCAGTGAGGATACAATGAAATAAGGCCTCCATAGCATAGGCCCCAACTTAGTCATTCCCTTCCCTTACTTCTCTCTTCTCCCTGTCCACCTCTCTAAGTCCATAGGTAATAGAGTTACGAAGCCACTTTAGAGTTCTGGTAAAAAACGGTGCTCACCCAATGCCTAAAGGCATTGCCCTCTCTGGGGAAGGAGTTAACGGTCTCGGGGGAGGCGATCCGAGGACTCTGAATTCCGTTCCGATGCTGCTGAGTCGGTGCGAGACAGGGCGACACGCGGCAGCTCTGGGGAGTGTTGCGTTTGCTTTGTATAATAAAAGCCCGGAGAGGTTTTCCCTGTTTGTTTTAATTTTTGCATCTGTTGTCCACATTTCACGATTTAGAGAATTCCTATTTTAACCTGGGTTTCTGTCTTCTCTTAGGGAAAAAAATTTAAGAGAACTTCTGGTCATTGGGTTTCATGCTTTGGAGGGCAAGCACCCCCCAGATGGCCTCTGCTCCCGTAGGTCTTCTGCTCAAAGACGAGGGTCAGTCTGGCTTCCCCCTCCCCAGGACCAGCGCAGCCACTGCTGCTCTGCTTCTGGCTGCTCCGGGTCAGCAGTTCAGACTGCCTCGTCCGTCTTCCGGCCTGAAGTGCAGGCTCTCAGAAGCCGTGCTCCCAGTGGGCTCCGCAACGGGCCCTGGACGTCAGAGGGCACAGACCCGCAGGCTCCCGTGATCCTCTCAGGGCAGTCAGGAACCATAGAGGAGCAGGAACGTGCGTGTTACTCGTTCAGTGTCTGCTGTATTTTTCAGACTATAAGATGCAATCCCTGCAAATTTGGGAGGGAAATGGGGGTGTGTCCTATAGTCTGAATGTAGCTTACCTGGCTCGCTGGGGCGGGGGTGGGGGGGCATGGAAGGTGGTGGTGGAGTGAGGTCACAGGTTATTAAATATTTTACCATATTTTTTGCTTCAAAATTTTTTCCCTATTTTTCTCCTCTAAAACCTAGTTGTGTTTTATGGTCTGGTGCATCTTATAGTCCTAAAAATACAGTAGTCCCCAGTGCCCAGGCTACTCCCTGGCACGCAGCCAGGGTTCAATAAACACTCATTGAATGGACATGTGAATGAATGGACACATGGATACAGGAGTGAACATGTGAGGCAGGGACTAGAGTGATAGAAACTGTATACCACTCTCCTAGATGTGTTGGTTCTGTGGTCCTGCCTAGGTCTCTTTCGGGAGTAGCGATACAGTCATTAAAGGGAAAATAGTTGGTGCAGGCCCTCTGGGGGAGGAAACTGGGGAGATTTCCTTCTGCACTACAGTCAAGCTCTGAGGGGGGCACAGGGGGACCAGTAGTGGCCTCCTACCGGCCCCCCTGTAGGGGGGAAGGGGAACACCTGCAGCATATGAAGGACAGGGAGCTTGGCAAGTCCGCCAGAGATGGAGAAGCCACCGAGGTCCTGAGGGCCAAGCAGGAGACAGGCCTGCTGGGGTTTCCCTCTTGCCGGCCCCACTGGTGAAAGACCTGCTCCACGGATCCTAACCATGACTCAGTGCCCACCTTAGGCAAGGCCCTCACCTCCTTTACAGGTGAGTCAGGGGATGTGGCCTGCTCTGAGGTTATCAAAAGGAACGATGCCTCATAAACGTGGCTAGTTATCAGCCTGTATGGTGCCAAGCCAGCAGCATCGCCAGCCACAATGCATGACCTTTCTCCTCCACATCTCTGTGCAGTTTCTCTTCCTGCCTGTTTCCTCTGCTCCGCGGGCAGCTAAGGCTTCTCAGGTCTACCACGCCCCACATCGGCAAAGCTGCTTGCTTCCCTCTGAGTGGTCCCAGCACTGTGAGCCCAGGTGAGGACCCTTCACTGTTTCCTCCTTCCGCCAGCCCCCCAGCCCATTTGTCCCATGGAGATGAGTCAAGATGAAAGCAACCCGGCCCCAAGCACTGGACAGAAAATTACTGCTTCTCTTTCTTCTGGCCACATGTCTCTTGTCTTTAAGCAACAGTTAATTTTAGCCAGCCTCTAGCAACTTCCTGAGGTTGATTTTCTTTCACTATGATTTTTTTGGAAGCTTGTACTTCCTCATTTCTGGTGCACAGCAAAGCTAGGGGGCCCTGAAGGCCGGGATGGGGGCAGAGTCCGAGCAACTTCAGGTCTCTGGGATGCTGCCCCTTCTGCCTCACCCAGGGGCTCAGCTCCCCACTGCCATGATGATGTTTTCATGGGGAGGGCACCAGGGAAAATGCCCCGCTGTGACGTGTACCATTGCACCCCCTGGGGACTCTTCCCTCTCATTTGTTACTCAGGATCCAGAGAACAACCGGTGCCCTGCCCTGCCCACCTCCTTGTGGTGGTGGTGATCACTACCCTTACTGAGCATCCATTTTGTTTGACCGGGCATGATACCAAACACTGTATCTTCATGTCTCATTTGATGCTCATAACAATTCTACAAGGTATGAGGTATGTAATATTATTTCTGTCATCTTAAAATAAATTAAAAAAAAAAAAACAGGCTTAGAAAGGTTATGCAGTTTGCCCCACACCACCAGCTAACGAGTGGTGGAGCTGGAATTGGAACCCAGGAAATAAGCCTGCAAAACTTTACAGCCTAAATGAATTTTATTTCATTTCACTTCTTTTTTCCTAACAACTGTGAAGTTTTGAAGTTTTGACAATAACCACTATACTGTGCATTAGAACTCCCTTTCAAGTTCTTCCCTTTAAACAACATAGCCCAAACTCCCCCCAGCCCCTAGTCCCTGGTAGCCACCCTCTCCTACTCTGCTTTTAGGAGTTGTGAGAAGCACTACTTCCTTGCCACCATTTCCATATCCTCTCCTGAAGCTGAGCGGTTGAGGAAAGAGGGGAAATCTGCTGGAGGCTTTCCCTTTGGGTCTGACCGTGAGAGAGTTCTCCCTAGGGATGGAAAACCAGCATCGCTGTGAGCTCAAAGCAGCCATCTGATCTCCCCCACCCCCGGCTGATGGGGAACGTGCTCGCCCCAGCTACCATCTAGCACCTGGCACTTATCACATCAGGGCCCCTGTGTGTGCCCTCAGAATTACCCCAGCCCTCGGATGAAGAAAAAAAGAGCCTCCTCATTGGATCCTCAAATGAGCACCAGCTCCCAGGGGCTCGTGGCCTTGGGGAGATAGTGAACTGTCCACCCACCTCCTCTGCTCACACCTTCCTCCGGAAAGGCCCCCTTCTGGGCCTTGATTGAAAGAGTTCCTACCCCGAAGGAGACCCCCGCTTGGATGACAGACCCAAGGAGCAAGCCCTCCCCATCCATCAGTCTCCTGCCCCCTGGCTGGCCTCTGCTCTATCTCAGCCTCTCCGCTTCCAGGGGAACCACCAGGTTCCCGGAGACTGACAGCCCCCGGCAGATCTCTGCCCTGTGCCTATGGGCCTGTAGGCAGTCTGCTTTAATGGCTCCAGACCTTTGGAACTAACGCTGCGGGCTCAGCCTGCACGTGCCAATTCTCTGAAGCTTTTTCCTGTGGCAGCGTAGGAGTGGAAAATAGAGTGTATTTTGAACTTCAGCTTTTCTCATCCTCTTTTCAAACTCTGAAACTAAAGTCTTGTTCCTACCCCGTCAAACCCTTAACTTCCACTTCCCGCATTCTCTGGGCTTTTAAAATACAAAACTGCCAATGAACAAGCGGCCTTATATGAGCAAACAAGCATAGGTGCATGCTTGCACAGCAGAACTTTATGTTTTCCAGTTGCAAAAGTAAAATGTGCCCTGGCTGGGTGTCTCAGCTCTTTGGGCTGTTGTCTCCTACACCAAGAGGGTGCATGTTCGACCCTGGGTCCCAGTGCATACTGGGGGCGGTCGACCAGTGTTTCTCTCTCACATCGATGTTTCTTTCTCTCTCTCTAAAATCAATGAACATATCTTCAGGTAAGAATTAGAAAAATAAGTAAAATGTGCCCACCGTGGTTTGAGATGCCTTCTGAGGATGGAACTGACAGGCCTGGCTAACGTGGAGGGTGAGAGGAAGGGAGGGATCGGGAATGATGCTGAGATTTCTGGCCTGGGCGTGTGGATATAGAGAAGAGTGAAGGAGGGAAGGCTCTAGTCGGCAACTCACAATTCCACTTCTTGAGAGGAGGGTGTGCTACCCAAGAAAAAATGAAGAGGAAATTTGGGGAGTATGTCCCACCCCCTAAGGTAGAGGAGAAAGGCCAAGAGGCAAGGGTGGGCTGTGGGCTGGTGCACCCCTGTGTTTGTGTCACGTGTGTTGCTGCAAATCAACAGCAGTCAGGAGCAGCTTCCCTGACGACAGAGGACTCCAGGGCGGCAGGGGACATAGGTGCCCCGAGAAGGAAAGGAGGCTGCGCACCACTGCACCCTGTGCCTGGAGTGGCCGTTGACCAGAGAGAAAATACATGAGACAACTGGCCCCTGGTGCAGCTGCTTCACCAAATGCAGGGAAGAAACCACAAAGAGCAAAGTTACCCAGTTAGGGCAGCTCTTGGCCCAGCTCTCTCCTGGGCCAAATAACTGGTGGTAAAATTTCCTCTTCTGAGGGAAGCATCTCAAAAACAGGAATAACGCTAAATGACGAAAATGCCAGACACAGAGGAGGTGGCCAGAAGCTATTCTGGGGCAGTAGGCACTTTCTAGCAGGGCCTTGCAAATTAGACCACAAAGCAGCCCCTCTGGAACACAGGCACTTTGGGGGAACCCATACAAGCCAATGTGAGTTTTACTGCCTGACACTATTTCTTCCTTTCTATAAATATGAGCAATTTGGTCAGGGCCCTTAGCCATTAGTGAGCGGAATATTCCATCTAAGTCACAGTTCAGGTGCTTTCTCTCACCTCACCAGCTCCCTACCTCACACTCATAGGGACACACGCAGAAGGCTGCAAAAACCCTGGGACAGCCCAGGGGCACACAGTTATGAAACCCACTGGGAGGGGAGCCCCTGGCTGTGGAAGCCACTAAATACATCAAAGCCACCAGCTGTAAACCAGATTGATTCCTGCAAAGAAAGCAGCTAAGGAACCAGGGAAGAAAAGAGGCAGAGCTTGCCTGGGCTGCCTTAGGCTTTAAACAGCTTCCTTCAGAGAAAGAGCATTATGTGGGCGCACTCAGCTGCAGGGGTTCACTGTGAGTCATGCAGCAGGGACAGGAAAATGCAGAAGAGAGTCCCAAGGGGCTCAGCAGCCCTAAGGGCTCCCCTCCTACCCAGGGTTCTACGTGCACCTCTTTCCTGCTGCGTTGTCCTCGGAAGGATCTCCTCAACCTGCTTGCTCTCATCTCACAGGCAGACCTTGAACTTGTAGCTCATCTGTTCTCCTCCTGACCCCATGGACTCTTGGTTCTCCAGGCTCCTCATGCAGGATTCCAGCATGTTCTCTTTCCTCACACTGCAGTCACCGGTTCTTCTCTGGCAGGCCCCAGGGAGCACAGCCTGGGGTAAGTGTAGGTCCTTGTTGGCCCTGTGGTCCCCATGTATCCCAGCCTCCAGCTCATGTTTGACAGGACAGCTGGCTCACTAGGTCTCTCATGGCCAGGTCTTACCCTGCCCTCTCCCTGCGCTGTGGCTGGTCAATTCTCCAACAATTACAAATTCTTCTTATTCAAATGGGAGAGAGAGCAGGGGCTTTTCCAAGCCTGGGTGTCTCAGTCCAAAAATTCTGTGTCTACTATTAAAGGGAAGCATCATGCCCCCTAAGGCACAGCTGGCAAACACAAGGCCCACTGGCTGAATCCGGCCCTCCACCTTGTTTCTACCCAGCGGCAGCACTGAGCTCTCTCTTAACTGCTAAGGAGTAGTTACATTTATACCGTCCTAAAATTACATTCGGCCCTTTGAAGGCAACCATGAGGCTGATGGGCCCCCTCCCCACTATGAAAAAGGGTTTGACACCCCTGCCCTAAGGCTAACAGCTCCCTCTAGTGGCAGTAATGCAACTACCACTAAGGGCACTGAGCCATAGCAAACATTTTCGTGTTTGTTTGTAGGCACTCTTTAACATATTCTATGTATATTAGTAATTTAACATTCACACCAATCCACTGAGAAGCATTATTAGTGTCACCACTTTTCAGATAAGGAGACAGGCACAGAGAGATTAAGTACCTAAGCCAAGCTCACACAGCTAGTTAGGGACCAGACTCTAAGCCCAGGAAGTCTGGTTCCAAAGCTGGTGAATTAACCTCTGTATTACATTGCCTCTCAAGATAACAGACAACACCCACCCACCCCACTAAATCCTTCAGACACACCTCCACCCCTCCCATAAAAATTCCGTGTCCAGGCAGAGGTGCTGCAGGCTTGGAGATGGGCCCCCTTCTCCGGTGCACATGTAGTAGGGAAGGCGAGAGAAGGGTGGTACTCCTCTGACTGGGTAGGCCACCCCTCTAAGCTTCCTTTGGTTCCAGAGGAGCAAGTAGAGAAGTCAACGGCCTTGTCCAGTATTAGAGAGTCACTGTTTTAAGCTGCAGGTTCGCTCTGGCAACAGGACTGGTTCTCTTCTTGCCAGGGGGTTATGGCTCTGCAGCCAAAGGACTGTAATGACTGCAGCCTCTCCAAAGAACCGTCTGCTCCATTTCTCCAGGCTGCTAGACCTCTCTACGGAGAGAGAAGCAAGGTAAACATCTTAGCTGCTACCCCAGGCAAGAAGCCAGCACCCGGAAACATCAAGGGGTCACACAGAGCTCAGAAGCCTGAAGAGAGGCCCAACTTCCCGTTAAGGGACAATTCAGACTTAGTACGTTCCTCTACCGAGACTTCCTCCTGCAGGATTAGTCCTAATCTGACACCCAGCAGTGGGAAGAACGTGAAGGGTGTTTCCCATGACCCTCATGTGAGGAAGTGTGTGGTCCCTGTCATTTGAGGGTGGGGTCCATGACAGTCTCGTGGGTGTTGTTCTCCACTCCTGGTTTTCCTTTTCCTTTTGTTGCCCGTGTTACATGAGGTCCTGCAAGCCACATTCTGCCCAATACCCCTGCGGCAGGAGTTTGGGAGACACGGCCAACATGTATGAATCCCAAACCTTAGAGGGCATGAAGTCACCCTCCAAGTAGCCCAGTCCACCAGCTGAAAGGACTTCTCAAAGGAAGCCCAGGCTTTAGCCTGCATTTCTATTGTATTGGGCGGGGGCAGATTTCATTTGTAATTCCCAATAAGATTATGTGGGACAGAACCTTTAAAAGGCCACCAAAAGACCCGACCATGAAACTTATAAACAGACCCTTCTTGAAAATCTTCCTTTTTCTGGTACACCATCTGTAAAAGGAACTGTTCCCGCCCAGTAGGTATTGATAGCCACGTGAGATTCACTAGAGACTGTTGCCCCTCACCGAAGGAAAAGTAGTTCTTCACAGTAAGAAAAAAAGTAGGGACACAGTGCTCAAGCAGATGTTTGTTCCTGCTGAGGCCTTGAAATATAAAAAACCCCACAACGAGACACCAGAACTTCTTTATCTTAGTAGTTCCCAAACTCGATTCACTGTAGCATGCCGAGCTATTTGAACCAAATTTAAGATCATTAAGCTAAAAGCATTATTTATATATCACTGAGAAAGAAAAACGGCTGTCAATTAGACTAAATGTTGAATTTATTATAAGGCACATTGGATTTGCAGAGATGTTAAAATGTGAAAAATATTCCTCCCTTAGAACCAATGAAATGCGGCTGTGTCAGTTTTGTTAGGGTGAAATGGGTCACTCCTCGCTGAGTGACTCATAGTAAGAGGTCAGCAAGGCTAGCTATGAACGTGAATCACTGAAACATCTCAACTACTCATGCGTTTAGGATTTAATCCCAGCAGAGGTAGCTGTATTCAGGGAGAATTCTTTCTCAAGGCAGAATGAAGCACATAGATTGAGTTGGCGAGTCAGGTGGTCCCAAGGAGGCTGCCCGAGGCCAGAGCGCAGGCCGCGTGAGGCCCAGCTGACCACTCTGCCCACGCCTGAAGGAGGACGTCTAAGTCTGGTCACTGTGTACCGCCAGGCAAGAGACGAAGCGGCCCTGCCTTCTGGAACAAAGTCACAGAAGGAAAAGCCTGGGAAAGATTTAAGAAGCCTGCATTATTGCTTTAAAAATAAGGCCATGAATTCATAATATGCCTGGTAGGAAAGGGTCCCTCACCATCTAAGAGAGTAATTACATTCTTGAGGGTGCTGGGCATTGGGGTGATTGTACCACTGGGGAAGGGACAATAAGGCTCTGCCCCCTTACATCTCTGCACCCCAACATTCCATGCGGGACCAAGGTGCCCTCAAGGCCTTTGCACCCTTCTCCAGCATCCCCTTTGGTTTCATAGACAGCTAGGATGTACTGTGCAGAGGAAGGAGTTGGAACCCCAAAGCTTTCATGAAGAACGCATGCCCAAGTCAGAGCAAGACACAAGCAGATGACAGCACACTAGACCATTCCACTTTCTATTTCTCAGAAAACCATGTCACAGGAAGAGCCACAGCAGCTGCCAAGTCTTCACACTGAGACTTGTTGAAGCAGCTTCCTGCCCAAGTTCTTGAGCTTTTCTCTGGCTCATAAAGTGGGATCCATCCCTTGTGAATGAATCCCAGGCCTGCATACGGTGGCAGGTGCATTCAGGGTAGGCACACAGGGACAGGAGACAAGATTCAGCTTCTCGGTAGCTCCATGTTGGGCAGGGAGCACTCTCGGCAAGGTTTCCCACTGAGGGAGGCTCAGAGGAGACGGCAGCCTATGCTTCCTGTTTGCAATCACGGCTCGCCCAGATTTATCCACCCCCTACTAACATCCATGTTGCATACAGTTCTCTCCCTCATGGAAAGGCACAGAAAATTCTGAGAGGGTCACCTGTGAATCAAGAGGCTTTTTTAAAAAAAAGATTCATTTATTTTTTAGACAGGGGGAAGGGAGGGAGGCAGAGAGGGAGAGAAACATCAATGTGTGGTTGCCTCTCACACACCCCTGCTGGGGACCTGACCCACAACCCAGGCATGTGTCCTGACTGGAAATCAAACTGGCGACTCTTGGGTTTGCAAGCCAGCACTCAGTCAGTCCCCTGAGCCACACCAGCAAGGGCTGAATCGAGAGTACTACAGAGGCCTTGGTATCCATAGCTGACTTTGGTTAAATCTATTTTAGAATTTTAGAATAATACAAGTAAAAAAAATACTCAGGCATATCATTTTGAGACAGGATAACCTGATTCAAACCAATCTTGGGAAATGTCAGTTTAGTTCATCTACTGCACAAATACTTTCCCCATGTTGAATTGGGGATTTATGATTTTCAAGCCTAAGGTCACCTTTGAAGTATAAAGGCTATAAAACAGTAAACTCCCATCTCTTAAGGCTCCTGGCTAACCCTCCAATTTCTACACACTCTCTAGAAGATATTCAGGGTACACTGAAGAGAGACTTGGATCAAAAACAGTGTTTCAGCCACGGCCAACCATCGTGGTTCATTTTCCTTTTGACCAGGACAACCAGGCATGTGTGTGCATGGATGCACATGGACATCATTCTGATTGTGTTGATTTTGCTGAGAAAACTTCAACCAAAGACAGAAATCTGTTGACTTCCTGAACTTTTTTTAAGTAAAAAGACTGGTTCCCAATAATTTCCATCTAACTCTTTAAGTAAAACACTGGGTGTCACTATCATATGTTGCCCAAGCAACAGCAGACATGACACTCCAAATTCTGCTTCAGCTTTCCCCTCTTAGCCCCATCTTCCTTGAAATGTTCAACATGCACTTTAAAAAGAGCTCCTCTCCACAGTAAGACCTGAAGGCAGCGGTCAGGTAGGTCAGGTCGATTGCTTGGAATTCTTGCTGGTAGAGTTATGTGACTTCTGAGGCAAAGGTCAGGGCACTGACCTTTAGATCCACACCCCCCCCCCCCCGAAAAAAAAAATCAAAGAGGCAAAGGATCAAAGGAATGCTGTATACAGGACCTTTCTAAATTTGCAATTAGCAACTCTGCCAAGGTATAATTACCAGCCATAAAACTTACCCATTTAAGATCAATGGCTCTAAATGCAGAGCTGTGCAACCATCACTGCAACCTAAGCTTAGGGCACTTCTGGCACCCCGTCCCCCTGACCCCTCCTCCCACCCCCACCCCCTCCGGGAGAGACCTTGTGCTTGTGTGTGTTTTCGGTGACTGCCCCTTCTGTTGCTCTTTTCAGCTGTTATGAATATTCATATGCGTTTTGGGCAGACATGTTTTATTGCTCCTAGGTAGATGCCTAAGAGTGAAACTACTAGGTGTATTCGTTTCCTATTCCTACTGTAACAACTTCCCACAAACCAGTGGCTTAAAACACAAATTCATATTAAAATTCTGGCAGTCAGAAGTCGAAATGGGTCTTATGGGCTAAAATGAAGGTGTCAGAGGAGCTTTGTTCCTCTGGGGACTCTAGGGGGGGGAGGGGTCACTGTTTCTTGCCTTTTCCAGCTGCCCACATTCCTTGACTCGTGGCTCTTGTGATTACTTTGGGCTCACCCAGATAATCTCGTCTTGAAACCTAGTTTAATGGACTGCAGAAGTCCCCTTTGCCATGTAGGGTGATACATTCACATCCTGTGAACGAGAACATGAACTCCTACGGGGAGATCCGTCCTGTCTACCACTTTGGGTTGCACAGTGATTCCACAGTAAACATTTGGAGACATCGCTCAACTGTGTCCCAAAGCAGCTGCGCCACTTTACATTTCTACCAGCAACACGAGGGTCCCACTTTCCACACATCCTCACCAGCACCTGTTATTGTCCATATTTGTCAGTGTATTTTATTGATTATGCTATTACAGCTGTCCTATTTGTTCTCCCCTTTATTCCCCCCATTCCCCTCCCACCAGCATTCCCCCATATTAGTTCATGTCCATGGGTCGTACATGTAAGTTCTTTGATTTCTGCATTTCCTGTACTATTCTTAACCTCCCCCTGTCTATTTTGTACCTACCATTTATGCTTCTTATTCCCTGTACCTTTCCCTCATTCTCCCCCCACCCCATCCCCACTGATAACCCTCCATGTGATCTCCATTTCTGTTATTCTGTTCCTATTCTAGTTGTTTGCTTCATTTTTGTCTTTGTTTTTTTTTAGGTTTTGTTGTTGATAGTTGTGAATTTGTGGTCTTTTTACTGTTCATAGTTTTTGTTCTTTTTCTTAGAGAAGTTCCTTTAACACCACATAGAATAAGGGCTTGATGATGATGAACTCCTTTAACTTGACCTTATCTGGGGAGCACTTTATCTTCCCTTCCATTCTAAATGACAGCTTTGCTGGATGGAGTAACCTTGGATGTAGGTCCCTTGCTTTTCATGACCATGAATACTTCTTTCCAGTCCCTTCTTGCCTGGAAGGTTTCTTTTGAGGAATCAGCTGCTGCTGCCTCCCGAGACTTACCTGGGTCTGTCTGTTGCGGCGTCTGTTGCGGCGCTGGCTGCGTGTCCTCTCCACAGGCTGCCCTCTCCGCCCCTCCTACCAGTCTGGATAA
The DNA here is from genome assembly GCA_004027475.1 of Anoura caudifer. Classification (NCBI taxonomy): domain Eukaryota; kingdom Metazoa; phylum Chordata; class Mammalia; order Chiroptera; family Phyllostomidae; genus Anoura; species Anoura caudifer. The sequence goes on along the minus strand of PVKU01001897.1, from coordinate 140,020 downwards.
ATGTTTCTTTCCCCTTTAACTCCTTGGTTGCTGTGTTACGGAAACAATTCCCCTCCCCTAGGGTCTTTTTTTTTTAACCATGGTTCTTTGCCCCCCACCAACTGTGGCTCTCAATGCCAGAGTTTGGTAAAAAAGAAAGGAACTATTTATTCAAAAGCTATACAGGTTTAGAATAACGGCAAAATGTCACCTTTAAATTTCAAAGTCCCCTTAAAACACCCACAAACACACACCCACGTCGATATTCCATAACCCCATTTCTGACTACTCCCACCACCAACTACACCTGCCAGTAGTCTGGTTTCTTCTGCCTTTCTCAGCTGCCATTGTTAGCCTGGGCAAGAATGATGCAGAAGCCAGCTCCAAGCCACTCCCGCAGGTGCAGGAGCAACCGCCCTACACACACATCACAACATGGGTTAGAGTCATAGCCATCTTCCTCGCTCCGTGCGGGCACAGGTTTTAATATTATTAAAACACTGTCCAAGTGACCCTGTTACAATCCCTTTTTCAGATAAAACCCTTTATATTCTTATAAAGAACAATGGGCCAAAGTTTCATCTTCCTGTAGCTACTTCCAGTTGGACATGGCTGCCATCCTACCTACCCTTGAGTCCGGGGATCCCTAAAGGAGGTGTGTGGCATAGAGGGTGGCCTTCCTGTGAGGGGAAGGACCTTGCAGAATCCGGGTCAGTTGGCTGTTACCAGGAAGGGGCAGGCTTGATGTCCAAAGGCTAGCATTTCTGGACAGTTGGCATCCTTTTCATATTTTGGAGGTGACAGATTTGGCAAGAGGGTTAGGTTAGAAGGCACAATTAGACCATAACCACTAAATAACAAGGCAGGGACCAGTTTTTCAATGTCCCATGTTAGGAAAAGAATGGCATATCTGGAGGAAGGTGTCCAAGGTGTGCTACACCTGTCCAATGCCCTTTTACCCCCTATACTTAGCTTGGGCTGAGGGGAGTGCTTTAGGATTTCCACCCCTTCAGATTTCTGGGACTTTTCTGTCCAAGCCATGAGAGCAGAAAAGGGAAAATCAGTTTTAAAGTGAAGTCCACAGACCACCCCAACCCTTTATCAACCCAACCACAGAGTTCAGCCAAACCGGTGAGTCTCAAGGGGCGATGATGAAGATGGGCTCCTTAAGTGAGGTCTACATTGCACCCAATAGCTCAGGTAATGAGGCCATAGGCACATGCCCTATGAAAACAGAAGGAAGAACACACACGTTACTTCACACAACCACCCACAAGCCAGTCTCTGAGTTTGCAAGACTGTCTTTGGGAAGACATCAAGTTGCAAGGCCTTTGTGCCTGTAAACTGAATGAACATCTTTAGTGATATTACAAACCAAGTTTCAACTTCCAAATTAAAACAAACTTTCAAGACAATTAGCTGCACTAGTTCAATGTCCAACACTGAGCATTGTGATTTTCCCTGAACCACGATTTTTCTCCCTCAGATTACCCTCATTGTCATTAAAGGGACTATTTTGAGTCCAGTTTTTAATTTTGCCTGTTTGTTTGCACAAACACACCAAGAGCAGCCTGGATCATCTGCGATCCGTAAGTGTGCTTTGCTGGAACTTGCACAGGGAACCTTTAGATTGACTTTTTAGTGCGCTCTTCAGGGCACAGAAGCTGAGCCACACACCTGCCATCTGGCTTCGCCTGTACCGGTTGTTTCCCCCAGGTCTTTGAGGTTTCAATGGTTCCTGCAGGTTCCTTTTTAGCCATCTTTTCAGAAAAGCAACCTTTGTTCCTTCCCTGGAAAGACTGTCATGAAACACAGAACCACCCAAGGTACCAGGTTTTTTTCTCGTGGGCTTTTGCTAGCTTCACAAATCAATCCTGTTCCTCAGGGCTTTCTTTCTGGTGACATCCAGAACCCAGATATGCCCCCTTCAGGTGTGACATTCTAGTCAAAGTCTTGTTTAACAAAACCACCATTAATGACTGGTCTTAGTGGTTTCATGCAAGAAATCTTATGTCATCACTCAGTCCTTCAGAATGCCAAACTCCAGAGGGATCAGTAGGGAGAAAAATACAAAGTGTGAAGGAAAATCCTTGTCCTTCTTGTATCCACAAAGATTGCTAACACCATACTAACACCATATAATTTCTTTCCAAAACTTTCACAAACTTCTACAACCTTCTTCATTTCCATACCTTATACTTTCCCTTATTCACTTTCCTACATAGTGTGAAGTTTTAACTTTCCCTGGGAAGCCTCAATTACCTTTTCAGAGAAGATACAGAGCAAAACTCAAAACACAGACAGAGTTCCAGAAAAACCACACACAGGCAGAGGCATTCTCTCACCGCAGCGCATCCGCTGCTGCCCTGGAGGAGACATGCTCTTTTCCTTCAGGCAGAAATATGCTTCAGCCCTGAATGACCCTTCCTGGGTCCAGGGTGGCAAAGACATTCTGCCGAACCAGTTACAGGAGACCTTTCCTAGGTCCTCAGATGCAGAGGATTTCCAATTAGAAACAGTGAAATTCAGAGAGAGGGAAGATGGCGGAGGAGTGAATGGAAGTCACACTGACCTCCTCCCAGGCCCAATCTGGGGTTACAACTCAGCTGTGGAGAAACTACACAGAACAAACAACTGAACAACAGCCAGAGAGAAGCTGTATAAACTTAGACACAAGAACCAGCTTCGGCACAACCTGTCTGGTAAGGAGTGCGGGGGAGACTCCAGAGGGCTGGCTGGGTGCCCACAGGCGACAGCGCCAGAGAGATAATTAAGTGGCAAGGTGGATCCCCTTGAAAAGAATGGGGTCTAAACCCTAAGCTGGGATCCCCAGCCTAGAGCACCAGGGCCCAGAAAGTATGCAGATGACAACCAGCAGTGAAAAGTGGCAAGGCTGCAGAGACAGCCAGCTGGAGACGCAAGAGCCGTTTAAAGGGCCAACACACATATTTTCACTTGCAGCCACTTACCCTGGGCTCAGGCAAAGGCAGGGGCAGAGTGGGCTGGTGACACCTGAGGAGAGACTAAGGACTGAAGCTTGGGGGAGAGAACTGAGAAAGTAGCCACCGGGATCGGGGCTCAGCCAACCCCCATACACAGCAGCCATCCTGCTCAGCAGACCACTCCCCTCTGAGCAGCAGCAGCCTGAGGGTAAACAATAGCCCCAACCACAGGAGGGATTCAGCTCTACCCAATGGTGCTTAAAACTGACCGCTGAATGCAGAGCGACCAGGTAACAACTGAAGAGCCAGCCAGGGACAGCAGATCCCTGGAAGTATTGAACAGGCTGCCTAAGGTCAGACAGGGTCAACATTTGACATCACCAGAGGCAGATCCAGAAAGAAAAAAACAGTGGTAAATACTAGGGGCTACTGAGACGAAAGCCACTGTGGTCTTCTTCATGATTTGCAATATTTTCTTTCCTGCATAGCTCTTTAACATTCATTTCTCATCCAGCAAGTTTGTACATATTAAGTCACTAGATTCTATATTATAGTAGATTCCAAATCACATATTTTGCCCCTCCCTCCTCTTAGCCCATTTTACCTTCCTCTTTCCTCACATTATTTTCATTTCAAATTTTGCTTTCTCTCTAGGTACAGCTTGTTTCCATTCCGCACTCTTATTATTTCTCCCCCATCCAGACACACAAACCCAATTTTCTTGTCAAGGGTCATCTCTCATCCTTTTTCCCTGCTCTTAAAATATTCGCATTGTCTCTCCACTCTAACAATCTTTGCTGGTTGGTTGCAGGTAGGGGAGTTGTTGTTGCATTGTTTTTTAATTTTACCTCTAGAGCTTCACTAATTCTTATTTCAAATATCAAATTTTACTGGTTTCCTCTCCTCATTTCTTATCTCAAATTTTAATTTTGCCATCTTAGCCTGTTTTTTTTCTTTCTCCTCTTTCTCTTTCATCCTGCCCTTTTATTTTTCTTTATTCTTTTTTTCTTTTCCCTTACATGCCAAATTTTAATTTTTCCCTCACTTAGCCTGGTTTCTGTTCCTCACTCTATGTATTCCCCTCCCCCTATCATTTCAAAATCACTTCCTATTCCTCTAAACATCTCTTACACTCTTCTTTGTTTCTTTTTCCCCTCTTATTCCCATACCATCTGTATTAATTTTAGCTCATTTGTTGTTGATAGTACTGTGGTGGATTTTTCTCTACAATTTGGCTCCTATATTTTTATTAATTATTTACTGTTTTCCTTTTTTCTTTCTCTCACTTCATTTTATTTTATATTATTTTAATTTGTTCCTTAATATGCTTTCCTTCTCATAACTCCATTACATATTCTTTATTCCTTTTTTTTACTCATGAGGGAAATTTTACCTTCTCTCTTTCCATTGCTCCAACTCCCAACTCTTATTAGTGCTGCTCCCTCTACCCTCTCAAAATCATTTTTCTTCCAGTAGGTCATCTCATGTCTGCTCTCCTTTCTTATAATAGTCTTAATCTTGTTACACCCTTATTAATACTGGTTCATTTACTATTGATAGTGGGATTGTGGCGGGGGGAGTTATATTTGCAGGTGTGGGCTTGCTTCCTGGGCTTTGTGGTTTTGTTCTGGCAGTACCAGCACAACAGCCCACAGCTGTGGTGGGTGGAGTGCCCCTCAGTCAACCAGCTGGAGGGAAGGACCCAACAACAATCAAAACCCAGTTATATTCACAGAACCAGCATAAAAGGCGTAAAGGGCATCCCAAGAGCATCAAGTTCAGGTGATCAAGGAGATTGTACCACTCAATCTCACAGGCCTCTTACCATAGAAATTCACACCACAAAGTCAGAAAATCAAAACAGATCAATTTAAAAAGCAGAAGCATCTCATAAATAATGGGAAGACAAAGAAAAAATCCCCAATCAAAAGGAAGGGGGGATTCCTCAGAAAGAATACTAAATAAAACAGAGGCAAGTCAATGACCAGATATTGAGTTCAAAACAATGGTTATCAGGAAGCCCAATGAGCTCAGTATGAATTACAAAAAACTACAAGGAAACTACAAGGAACTTACTACAAACTACATCAGCATAAAAAAGGAAACAAACAACAAGGGCCAAGAGGAAATGAAGAATACAATTTCTGAATTGAAGAACACAGTAGAAGGAATCAAAAGCAGGCTCGATGAAGCAGAGGATTGAATCAGTGAACTGAAGGACAAGCTAGGAAAAAAAAACACCCAGAAAGAGCAAGAAAAGGAAAAGTGACTCAGAAAGAATAAAGAGGTGGTAAGGGAAATGCAGGACAACATGAAACATAACAATATCCATATAATAGGGATACCAGAAGGAGAAGAAGAGGAGCAAGGGATAGAAAACCTGTTTGAAAAAGTAATGAAGGAAAACTTCCCTAATTTGATGAGAGAAAAAGTCACAAGAATCTAGGAAACAGAGTCCCAGTCAAGATGAGCCCAAAAAGGCCCACTCCAAGACACATCATAATTAAAATGGCAAAATTCCAAGACAAAGAGAATCTTAAAGGCAGGAAGGGAGAAATAGGAAGTAACATACAAGGGAGCCCCGATAAAGCTAGCAGCTGGCTTCTCAATGGAAACCCTCCAAGCCAGAAGAGAATGGCAAGAAATATTCCAAGTAATGAGAACCAGAGGCCTGCAACCAAGACTGCTTTATCCAGCAAGGCTCTCAATTAAAATGGAAGGCCAAATAAGAAGCTTCCCAGACAAAGAAGCCTCAAAGAATATACCTCCTCCAAACCAGCTCTGCAAGAGATGCTAAAGGGACTGTTTTAAGAAGAAGATAAACAGTGATAGACGGAAGAACAAAGGTATAAAGGGAGTAAAATGGCATTGAATAAGAACCTATTGATAATAACCTTAAATGTAAGAGAATTAAATGCTCCAATCAAAAGACACAGAATAGCTGAATGGATAAGAAAATATGATCCACACATATGCTGCCTACAAGAGACCAACCTCAGGACAAAAGACCTACACAGACTGAAAGTGAAGGGTTGGAAAAAATATTTCAAGCAAAGGGACAGGAAAGAAAAGCCAGGGTAGCAATACTCATATCAGACAAAACAGACTTTGAAACAAAGGCCATAAAAAGAGACCCAGAAGGTCACTTCATACTACTTAAGGGAAGAATCCACCAAGAAGACATAAACACTATAAACATATATGCAGCCAACATAGGAGCAGCCAAATATATAAGGAAGATCTTGGAGGACTTCAAGAAAGATATAGACAGTAACACTGATACTAGGTAATTTTAACACCCCACTGTCAAAAATGGACAGATCTTTCAAACAAAATACCAACAAGGATATTGCGGCATTGAACAATGCCCTAGATCAAATGGACTTAACTGATTATATATATATAACCTTTCATCCCAAAGAAGCAAAATACACATTCTTTATCATATCAAGCATCTTCTCAGACCACAAGGGTCTGAAACTAGAAACTGACCTCAAGGAAAAAACTCAAAAACACTCAATCTCATGGAGATTGAACAGCATGCTATTAAACAACGAATGGGTTAAATATGGGATCAAGGAAGAAATAAAAAGTTTCTGGAAACAAATGAAAATGAACTCACAACAATCCAAAACATATGGGACACAGCAAAGGCAGTCCTGAGAGGGAAGTTCATAGCAATACAGGCCTACCTAAAAATGACAGAAACATTTCAAATAAATAACCTAACCCTACATCTACAAGAACTAGGAGAACGACAAAAAAACAAAGCCCAGAGCAAGTAGAAAAAGGAAATAACCAAGATCAGAGAAGAATTAAATGACATAGAAACTAAAAGAACAATTCTAAGGATCAATAAATCCAGGAGCTGGTTCTCTGAAAAGATAAACAAAATTGACAAGCCTTTAAGCAGACTCATCAAGAAAAAAGAGAGAGGACCCAAACCAACAAAATCAGAAATGAAACAGATTGCCATGGATACCACAGAAATACAAAGGATTATAAGAAACTACTATGAAAAATTATACGCTAAAAAATTTGAAAACCTAGGTGAAGTGGACATATTTCTAGAAAAATATAATCTTCCAAAATTGAAAGAAGAAGAAACAGAAAACCTGAACACACTGAAAGGACAGACTGAAACAGCTGATGAAACTGAAGCAGTAATAAAAAAAACTCCTGCACACAAAAGCCCTGGACTGGATGGCTTCACAGGAGAATTTTATAAAACATTTAAGGAAGAGCTAACCTCTATCCTTCAAAGACTATTCCAAAAAATCCAAGAAGAAGGAAGACTCCCAAACTCTTTTTATGGGGCCAGCATCATCCTAATCCCCAAACCAGACAAAAACACAACAAAGAAAGAAAACTACAGGCCAACATCACTGATGAATATAGATGCTGAAATAACAAAATATTGGCAAACCGCATCCAACAATACATCAAAAAGACTATACACCATGACCAAGTGGGATTCATCCCAGGAATTGCAAGGATGGTAAAATATTCACAAATCAGTAAATATAATACATCACATAAACAAAATAAAACACAGAAATCACATGATAATATCAATAGATGCAGGAAAAGCATTTGATAAGGTACAGCATCCATTTATGATTAAAAAAAGCTCAGCAAAGTGGGAGTAGAGGGAGCATTCCTCAACATAATAAAGGCCATATATGAAAAACCTACAGCCAACATCATACTCAACAGACAAAAACTAAAAATGTTCCCAATAAGATCTGGAACAAGACAAGGATGTCCGCTGTCACCACTTCTATTCAACATAGTATTGGAAGTCCTAGCCACAGCAATCAGACAAGAAGAAATAAAAGGCATATAAATTGGAAAGGAGGAGGTAAAACTGTCATTGTTTGCAGACAACATGATAACGTACATAGAAAACCCTATAGACTCCACCAAAAAACTATTTGACGTAGAAAGTGAATTTGGCAAAACAGCAAGATACAAAGTCACTATTCAGAAATTGAAAGCATTTTTGTACACTAACAATGAAATATCAGAAACAAATCAGAATAAAAAATCCCATTTGATATAGCAACAAAACTGAAGTACTTAGGAATAAACTAACCAAGGAGGCAAAAGAAAACATTCTGTAAGAAAACCACACAACACTGAAGAAATTAAGGAAGACACAAATGAATGGAAGCATGTATCATGTTCATAGATTGAAAGAATTAACATCATGAAAATGTCCATACTACCCAAAGCAATTTATAGATTCAATGTAATCCCTATTAAAATACCAATGACATATTTCAGAGATATAGAATAGACGTTTCAAAAATTTATATGGAACTATAAATGACCCTGAATAGCCTCAGCAATTTTGAGAAAGAAGAACAAGGTAGGAGGGATCACCATACCTGGCATCAAACTATATTACAAGACCATGGTAATCAAAACAGTCTGGTACTGGAATCAGAAGACATAGATTAGTGGAACAGAATAGAGAGCTCTGAAATAAACCCAAGTCTCTATGATCAATTAGTATTTGACAAAGGGGGCAGAAGCATAAAATGGAGTAAAAAGAGCCTCTTCGACAAATGGTGTTCGGACATTTGGACAGCTACATGTAACAAAAATGAAACTCAACCACCAGCTTACACCGTACACAAAAATAAACTCAAGCTGGAGAAAAGCCTTAAATATAAGTTGTGATATTCCACACAGCAATATTTTCACCGATATGTCCCCTACAGCAAGGGGCATGAAGGAACAAATAGGACTTTATCAAATTAAAAAGCTTCAAGAAAACATTAGCAAAATGAAAAGGGAACCAATTATATTGTAAAATATATTTGCCAATGATATCTTGGACAAGGGTTTGATCTCCAAAATATATAAAGAACTCACACTACTCCACACCAGGAAGACAAACAATCCAATTTAAAAAATGGGCAAAGGACCTGAACAGATGCTTCTCCAAGGAGGACATACAGAGGGCCCAGAGACATATGAAAGTTGCTCAGCATCACTAGCCATCAGAGATGCATATGAAAACCACAATGAGATACCACTTCACATGGATCAGAAATGCCATCATAAACAAATCAACAAACAAGTGTTGGAGAGGATGTGGAGAAAGGGAACCCTAATGCACTGTTGGTGGGAATGCAGACTGGTGCAGCCACTGTGGAAAACAGTATGGAATTTCCTCAACAAACTAAAAATGGAACTGCCTTTTGACCCAGCAATTCCACTGCTAGGATTATATCCTAAGAACCCTGATACACCAATCCAAAAGAACCTAGGGACTCCAGTGTTCATAGCAGCACAATTTACAATAGCCAAGTGCTGGAAGCAGCCCAAGTGCCCATCAGTAAATGAATGGATCAAAAAATTGTGGTATATTTACACAATGGAATACTACACAGCAGAAACAAAGGAGCTCCTACCCTTCATGGCAGCATGGATAATTGGAGAGAATTATGCTAAGCAAAGTGAGGCAGGAGATAAAAGACAAATACCATATGATCTCACCTATAAGTGGAACCTAATCAACAAAACAAACAAGCAACCAAAACCTAACCATAGACATTGAGATGGGGGGAAAGTGGTAGTGGGAAAATGGAAACAACTGTATTCGAAAATAAATTTAAAAAATGATTAAAAAGAACAAAAGGGTAAACAATTTTAAAAAAATGAAACAGCAAAATTCAAACCACATTCCCATAAAATCAGAAAACAGTTTGAGGTTTCCTTTCCTCCAGGTTTAAAACTTTCAAAAACTTTACACATATTTTTACCCATCCAGATTCAACCATAATTCACTTTTAATCTCTCTTCCCTTTCACACTGGGAGGGACTACATTCAAACTCAGTATCTGGCCGCTAGAAGTCCCTAGCACATGCATCTTTCACTAAAAGTTCCTGGATTTGCAGGAACATCCTGCAGCTTCCTGAAGCTTAGGCCTTGCAAACACCCTATTACTGATGATCACCCTCAGACCCCTGTTCATGACCTTCAGAACCACAGCCATTCCTATAAAAACTTGTTGCAGGGAACCCAAATGATGCACTGCCTACACAGCAGCAACACACAGCACCTAATCTGAAGAGTGCACTTAGCCCACCACCTTGCCTAGTTCCAAGATGGCAGAACTCACATAACCCATTATCCAAGATGGTAGACTGGCCATGTGCAGCATCCAAAATGGCAGCACCCACACATGCTGGGTCGTCCAAGATGGCAGCGCCCATGCACGGCCCATCCTCCATGGTGGAGCTCTCACGTGACTCATCCTCTATTTTAACCAAAATGGAGGCACATTCACAAAGCTTGCTGTCTGATCCCCAACATGTGTGCAGGCTCAGCTTACAGAGCTTAGGGGTTCCCTTCCCTCTCAAACCTGCTTCTTCACACCATTCCTGGCAACCAGCACCTTGAGCTGGGTGCAAGGCAGTTCCCTGAGACTGGGAAGTCCTCACAGCCATGCTCTAGGGGTTGGTCTGCCCCATGTGGCTGGAACCTGAATACAGGTTCCCTTAGTTTCATCTGGGCTCCCCGAAACTGTAAGGGAGCAAATGGGGGCAACCTGGAAGCAGCACATTAACCAAACTATTATCCACAGCTCCACTATTCCAAAACAGTGTTCAGAAACGAATTTTTGGGCAACCCGTCTCACTTCTCCAACCCCTTCCCAGATTCCGCAGTCTCACTCTCCCACACCTGAGGGGGTCGGTCTGCTGCGGGCAATTCTCAGCCCCATGCTGGGCGCCAGATACTGTTAGAAGCAAGCCTCCCCCAGGGGCTTTTTTTACCACAGTTCTTTGCTCGCCACCATGTTAGCAACTGTGGCTCTTAATGCCAGAGTTTGGTAAAAAGGAACAGAAGTATTTGTCCAAAAGTTATACAGGTTTAGAATAATGGTAGAGTGTCACCATTAAATTCCACAGTCCCTTTAAAACACACACACTCACACGCACACGTACACACACACACACACAGTCCTGCCTCCCCCTGCCAAACCAACCAGGCCAGTCAGGGGTACCATATCTCAGGAAAAGAAAATAGAAGTCTATAGGTCTGCTAGGCTCCTGTTCTTAATCCAAAACAGCATCCTTGTGGTGAGCCGGGGAATCCTTCTGCATCCTTTCAAACTGCTAAGAGAGAGCTCCACATGGCAGCTGCATCCTGCCTTCTTGCTTCCTAAACCGTGGGGTCCAGGGAGCCCCTCTCTTCTCCAAAACCACGCAGTTAAGCTCCAGCACCACTGCGGCGCCGATGTTTAAATCCCGGTGCGGATCTTCCTCTATAACCCCACTTCCGCCTCCTCCCACAATGGGCTACACCTGCCAGTAGTCTGGTTTCTCCTACCTTTCTGGGCTGCCATTGTTAGTCCAGGCAAGCATGGCCCCAGGACGCAGAAGCTGCCTACAAGCCGCTCTCGCAGACTCAAGAAGCTACCCCCGTCAATATCACATCAAGGGTTTGAGTTACAACCATCTCTCTGGCTCCATGCAGGCACAGGTGTTTAAGTATATTCTATTGATTACGCTATTACAATTGTTTCATTTTTTTCTCCCCATTATCTACCCCCTGCCCTGCACCCCTCCCACCCTCCAGCACTCCCCCCCCCCTTAGTTCGTGTCCATGAGTTGTACGTATGAATTCTTTGGTTATTTCCAATACTGTTCTTAACCTCCAACTATTTTATACCTACCACTTATGCTATTTATTTCCTGTACCTTTCCCTGCCCCATTCTCTCCCTTCCCCACCACTCCGATAACCCTCCATGTGATCTCCATTTCTGTGATTCTGTTCCTGTTCTAGTTATTTTTGTTGCTTAGTCTGGTTGTTGCTTATGTGTCTAGTAGTTGCTTAGTTTTTGTCTTTGGTTCAGTTGTTCATAGCTGTGAATTTGTTGTCATTTTACTGTTCATAGTTTTTGATCTTCTATTTCTTAGATAAGTCCCTTTAACTTTTCATATAATAAGGGCTTGGTGATGATGAGCTCCTTTTACTTTACTATATCTGGGAAGCACTTTATCTGCCCTTCCATTCTACATGACAGCTTTGCTGGATAGAGCAATCTTGGATGTAGGTCTTTGCCTTTCATGACTTTGAATACATCTTACCAGCCCCTTCTTGCCTGTAAGGTTTCTTTTGAGAAATCAGTTGATAGTCTTATGGGAACTCCTTTGTAGGTGACTGTTTCCTTTTCTCTTGCTGCTTTTGAGATTCTCTCCCTATCTTTAATCTTGGGTAACTTAATTATGATGTGCTTTGGTGTGTGCTTCCTTGGGTGCTACTTCTTTGGGACTCTCTGACTTCCTGGATGTCCTGGAAGTCTATTTCCTTCTCCAGATTAGGGAAGTTCTCCTTCATTATGTTTTCAAATAAGTTTTCAATGTCTTGTTCTTCCTCTTCTCCTTCTGGAACCCCTATGATTCGGATGTTGGAACATTTAAAGTTGTCCTGGAGGTTCCTAAGCCTCTCTTCATTTTTCTGAATTCTTGTTTCTTCATTCTGTTCCAGTTAAATGCTAATTTCTTCCTTTTGTTCCAAATAGTTGATTTGAGTCCCAGTTTCCTTCCCTTCCCTGTTGGTTCCCTGTGTATTTTCCTTTATTTCACTTTGTGTAGCCTTCATTTCTTCCTTCATTATGTGACCAAACTCAATCATTTCTGTGAGCATCCTGATTACCAGTGTTTTGAACTCTGCATCAGATAGGTTATCTATCTCTTTATTGCTTAGTTCTTTTTCTGGAGTTTGGGTCTGTTCTTTAATTTGGGCCATATTTCTTTGTCTTGGCGCACCTGTTATTTTGTAATGGGTGGAGCCTTAGGTATTCGCCAGGGTGGGGCAACCCTCTTTGCTGGGCTGTGGTGCTGTCTGTGGAGGAGAGGTCAAAGAGGGAACAATGCTGCTCGCTTGTTCAGCTCTAGCCTCACTTTCCAACCAACTCTCCTGTGAGACTGAGAGTTTCTCCAGCCTTCTCAGCCCCCACAGGATTCTACATCCAGAGCTTTTAAGTCTTTAGTTTCCCGATCAGCCAGCCCCTACCTCCCCTGCACAGTCCACTGCCTTGTTGCTGGTCTTCTCCACCCAGCTGGCTGTTTCTACCCACCCTACCATTCTGGATGAATATTTCTTTAACTCTTTGGTTGGTGGAGTTCCACGCAGTTCAACTTTCTGGCAGTTCTGGTTGTTTTTTGTTTTTAAATTTGTTGTCCTTTTGGTTGTGTGAGGAAGCAAAGCATATCTACCTACACTTCCATATTGGCCATTAGTTGCACTGCTAAAATTGTGTTTTTTATTGCCATCTCAGTGGGAAGGAGTGGTCTCTCATGGTGGTTTTGATTGGCATTTCCCTACTGACAGATGATGTGGAGGATCTCACGTGCCTAGGATCTTTTATATCCATTTGGTTTGTCTCAGTCAGGAACTGGAGGAACTACAGAGATAAAATGCATCTCTAACTTTCTCAGTGTGCTGTCTCTCCCCCTTTCCGTCCCTCTGTCTTACAGACCTTGCCCAATTTCGTGATGCCTGTGAGCCAGTCACGGAGTCATAGAACTCTGGAGTACAGAGACTGCATCCCCCAGCATCATGTCCTGTGTCTTGTAATTAGGCTCACTCCTGCAAAGCTGAGTCCTTTCCCAGGCTCCCAGTTTGGAAAACTTGGGAACTTGACTGTAGTTTGATGACACTCCCTTGTAAACGAGCCTCTAGGGGATGGAGTGATGAGACAACCTAAAAGCTATCCTGACCTCCCAGAGCCTCTACAAGCCAGACAGTGAGATGCTCTATCCAGGTGTGATGGATCCCTTATCTGTAGAAACGCAAGTCCCCTCACAGCTGAAGGCACAGTGGAAGCGCTCACCCACACCTCACATGAGAAAGTCCCTGCTCACAACCGTTTCTCCCTGCCCCTTTGCAAGACTATTTTGCAGCCCTTCCACCTTCTGGAATGCAGGTCAGACTCACCTGGAGCATTCAGGCAGTTCTGGCCCCAGAATGACGCATGTCAATGCTTGAGAGACGTCATTTCTAATCAGGCCTCCCAGGCCTCAGCCACAGGGGAGGCAGACTCTCCACCCTCCATCAGCCATTTCCCATCCTTCTCTCTCCCTCCACTGTGGCCCCTGTCCCTACCCCATCTCAGGCTAGACCTCAGTCTTCCTAAGGCTTGTTAGGGAGCCCTGAGGACCTCACATTCAGCAAGAAAAATATAGCTCCAGTCTTAAGTGGACTACACACTCCAGTTTGGGGAGGGGATCACATAAGACCATGAAGGAAGGGCCATCTGCTCAGGCCTGCTTCCTCATTGCCACCAACTGTTCCCACATTCGACAGTTGCCATTGGCAGCTGTCAGTACCAAATGACTGTGTGTGGGGCAGGGGAGACGCCCCCTTTTCACACCAACACCACTGTCCCCCATTTCCAGGCACAGTGGAGTCCTGTTAAGCCTGAGTGGTTTTTAATATCAATCTACTGGAAACTAGAAAAGACTTTTGCCCTTTCAAACATTAAAATACCATTCCAAACTATCTAGAAAACAGAACTGTTAAAAACTAACAAGAAAATGTGGTTTAATAATGTTTTTATTACCAAAAAATAGCAATAATGTGTTAACATTTAATGACAGAGATTTAAACAAAATCTACCCTAGAGAAATCATGCCCTGGCTGGTATGGTTCAGTGGATCGAGTGGATTGCTGGCCTGCAAACTAAACAGTCACTGGTTCGATTCCCAGTCAGGGCACATGCGTGGGTTGCAGGCCCCGTCCCCAACAGGGGCATCTGAGAGGCAACTGCACAGTGATGTTTCTCTCCCTCTCTTTCCCGCTCCCTTCCCCTCTCTAAAATAAATTAAAAAATCTTTAAAAAATAAAAAGAAATCAGGATGATCATCATAATAAAAGGGAAAACTAATTAATTAGGACACAAAAATGGATGAGTAAATTCAAGAGCTGTTTCTTTTGAGGAACAAAAGCAAAGAAAAAATCTCTGGAAAATCTAGTTATTAAAAAAATAAGGCAACACAAAATAATTACACCTATCCTGAGTTTTAAAAGGATTTAATTTTGACATAAAGATTTAGAAATCGTTAACAAAGACCACACACAAACTGTTGAGTGCTAACGAATATGAAAATCTTAGTGAAATATACAATTCTCGCCTCTGCCGAGCTCCCCACCATGCGAGGCGTCCGCTCACACCCCCAAAGCTTCAGTGGCCCTAAGGCAGGAAATTTCACTAAGAACAAGGAAACTGATCTACACTGCAGGCTTGGCAGAGCTGTCTGACCCTTTCTCTATCTAAAAATGCAAAAAGTTCAGGCTAGCCTGCAAACCGCAGGGCACAAGGTCCCATTCCTTTCAAGCAGTGTTGACCTTCTCTCTATTCAAGCTACACTGCAGTCCCACTTTCCGCCCTGTAAGAAAGCCTAAGTGAAAAAAAAAATGTCTTGGAGAATGCAGAGACTGGAGCGCATAGAGTGTTTAACCTGGAAAGTGGTGAACTAAAGACTTTGTTATAGGAGAAAGTGAAGGGGTGGAGGGAGGGAGGATGGAATGAGTGGGGAGAAGATAATAAATATTCCATGTGAAAAGTTAAATAACTTTGTACCAGACTAATCTGTTACGTTTATTTTGTCGAGTCCCAACTTGTCTAAGTTTGAGTTGTACAGCTTCTGATTTTATCTTTTCTGTAAATTGGAGATAATCACCACTTATCTTACAGAATTATTAGGAGGAAATAAGGTCATAGCTGTGGGAGTGTTTTTGCAAAGAGCAAAACCTGATACCATGGTAGGGCAGGGACAGGGTCTCACAGCTTACTTGGGGGTGGGATAGGACACTACATGACATTCAGTTTTCAAATGCAACAGCCTTCTCTCACCTGTCACAGTCCTCCTTTGTCTATTCAGACACACCTGAAGCTGCACACGGGCTGCTCTGAGTTGAACACCTGTGGAAAGTCAGAAGGTCCAGGTGTTCCAGCCAAGTCGGGTAGATTCCAGTGCCCAGTAATCCCATAAGGATGTAAATAAAGGCGACAAGAGACCCTGTCTACTCCCCTTGGGTACCCAGATTTCTTGATCACCAAGACTCTTGGGCAAGAGCTTAGGTGGGGGTATAGATCTGGAGAACTGACCTTTATCTAGGAAACAAATATTTGAAATCCGCACAAGGACTCAGACCCACATGGGGAAACACGGAGCCCACAAGGCTATCAGGAAGCAGCTCAGCCCAGGTAAGACTGGGGACCTTCTGATTTGTTTTCAAGTTGGTGAGGAAAACCCACTTCTGCATCTCTCCTAGCAAAAACTTAGTAAAATCCATATTGATCATCAGTGCTTTGTGGAATGGGTATTCTTCAGGGAGGAGTTCGAAGAAGGCTTGAGTCTGACGTCATGAGCAGCAAGATCAGAGATGCATGTGGAGATGGGGATTCCTGATATAGATGGCAGTGCTTAAGGTCATGATGAAGGCACATTTCATATCGCTGAAAGGAGGGACTAGTCTGCAACTGCTGTGGTTAACCATTTGGGGAAACTATAAACTGGTCAGCCATTTGGGGTGGAAATTGATCCTTACTTTCTACTAAAATGCACTGAGATAAAATATGGATTTAAATGTAAAAAAATGTCATAGTAGATTATATAGGTGAATATTCACACAATCTTTGCATGTAAAGAGCCTTTTAAAGGCACAATGCCAAAATCAGAAACCACAGATAAAGAGATTAAGGCTAAAGGTTACCTATAAGTATACATTTCTGTAAAGTAACAACAATAAAACAATAACAGAATACATAAAAGGCAAATATGAAATTAGGAAAATACTTGCAAGAAAGATATTTTTCAAACACCAAATTATTTTGAAAATGCATAAAGATTTCCTACAATTAAAAATGAAAATTCCAACAGAATAAAATGGATAAAGAACCAAAACAGGCATTTTATAAATGAAGTGATTAATTAATTGAGACCATTAATTTGGGAGGAAAAAAAGATTCAAGTTTAAAACTGTTTAAGAAATGTAAACCAAAACAAGGGAGTATCATTTTGTTTACTAGATTGAAAAAGATACAAAATAATTATAATTCCTAATGCTGTTGATTGTGAGGAAACTGCTCTCATTAACCAAGGATGAGAATGTAAATTGGCACAAATTATCTGATGGAAATACATTCCAGAAATGTGACTTTCAGGAATTTATCTACCCAAAGAAGGTAGTAGAATTTTTAATAATAGAGAATAATGCTGAACTCCCAGAAACACCAAAAATAAAAAGTAGGTTCAATAAACAATAGTACATATATACAATGTTAAAATATATAATACCTATTGTTTTTTAAAAATGCTCATATTATATATCATGATATATTACAAAGTAGTTTATAGGCCATGATCCTATTTTTATGTTATACTACTATATTATACTATGTTTGTACACACACACAAAATCTGAAAGAATTTATGACTTCAAGTTCTTTTGTTTGCAAGAAACTAAGGCTGATGTAAGCCAACTTAATAAAAGAAAAAAGAGAGAGAATGAATTTATTGGGAAAACACTAGAATATCTCATGAAATTGAAGGAAGCGTTGCACCTCCTAGATATGGTTGGAAAAAAAATAAGAACACCAGGATCTTTCTTAATAAATGGATTCAAGGAACTTCTTCTTCTATAGCTTTGATGGAATAATTCCCACCTAGGCTCTGTGTCTGTACAGTTTAAATGTAAAACTTTAAGAAGAGAGTTTCTCCTTGGCCCAGTGTGGGCCAGGAATGACAGTTTGGACTAATTAACTGTGGCCAAGCCGGTAGAGCCAAGTGGTATTGACATGGCGACTGGAGGTCTTTTGCTGTGAATCAGTGGCGGTGGCCAGGCAGAGAGACTGGGCAGGTGCTCTAAGAGATGCCGCTATGGGAGTATATGGGAAAGCGTGAGAATGGGTATTCTCTGGGGATGAGATGGCAGGTGCCTTTTTGTTTCGGTTTGTATCATTCAAGAATGGTTTTGTTCCAAGTGACAGAGACTCTAACCATCTTGAGCAGAAAGTGAATAGTATCAAAGGCTAATGGGTGCGGTGACAGCAGGGTGCAGCTGGCCCCAGGAACAGCTGGGAACAGAATCCCGGACACCCTGCCAGGGCCGGGGCTCCCTTCCAGTTGTGTCTGATTTCCGTATGACAGGGAGCGTGGCCACAGCAGTCTCCCCAGCATCGTCACCATCTCCCAGTTTCACTATTGGAAGGAGACTGCTATTTACTCTCTCTGGTTCCGAATTTTAAAACCCCAGAGAAAACTGGCTTAACTCAGGCGAGGATCTACTGGCTTGTTTCCCATTTCGTCCACACTACCTGGCACATGGCACAGCTTCGATAACCCCCTTACATGGTGGGTATGAGGGAAATGGAGATGCTAGTGAGGCTTCGTGCTTAAGAACGCGACCATTAGAATTCAGCTGTCTGGTCTGAATCCCAGCTCCACTGCTGACTGACTGGGTGACTATGGGCAAGTTATTTTAACCTTCAATGCCTCAGCTGCCCCATCCATGAAAACGGAGAAGATGTCAACACCTAGTTTATAGGGCTAATTGTGGAAACTAAGTAAAATACACTGATCAATGAGCAAAAATACAGTGCTCAATGATCATTGACTAGTATTATTACCATCTTCAACCACACTGCATTGTGGTTTCAAACTCACTGTCACTATCTTTGCAGTTAGAAGTGACTTCTTTCTAATTTTAGAGTCAGTTTCATATTTCAAAATTCCTGCCAGTTTATCCACCTGTTTCTCCAGTGAACAGGGCAAAGACGTGTTCTTGCTCTTACTGCGATGGGGAGAGATAACTATGGACCCCCATCTTTGCTGGGACCCATGTCCTAACAGAGCCCACGCTCTAAGAAGAGTTTGTATGTTGCCCAGCATGTCACCAGAAATGCTCCAGCGGGCCAGGCACCATTAGCTGGGAGAAGGTGACAGCTACATCCAGGGAGCACAGGCCCAGTTCTGCAAAATCTGGGACATCGTGGGGACAACCCAGTCATGCTCGCTTATGGCTGCTACCTCACCTACATGCGGGGAAACCCAGAAGGATTTGGCTTCTCTCTCTAAATATAAAGGTTGAAACAAATTTCCCCATCTCCAGGTTTCTAAGTGTCAGCTAAGGGACTGAAAAACACATCTTGTACCTGGGACATTATGTGAGTTTGAAAGCGATAGCTTTTTATGTGGTCTTTCTAATTTCTCTGTCTACAAGGATGGACTGCGGTTCTGGAGCCAACCCCACACTCTAGATAGGTGTGGCTTTGAAGGTGTCAAGTGGAACCCAGATTAAGGAGAAATTTTGCTTGCTTTCTATTCATGGAATAAACTTTAATATTTTATATAAAGCTCCTAATTTTTATAACATCTTCAAATATGTTGGGTGCATCACATTTTCCGAAGATGGCTGCACCAGTGTCTATCCCAACCCATGTGCTCTGAATGTAGAAATGTGCGAACAACCAGTTTTGGTCCAAAGCTGCTGACTGCATCCCTGTAACTGTTGACCTTTAAGTTATGACCCAAAGTTCACACTGTAACACTTAAAGTCATATTACACCTTACTCTACATCAGGACAGTGTTGAAAGCACAGCTGAATTTCCTGGGTTTGACTCTTGGTTTACCACTAACTTAGCACCTTGGATTAGTGACTTATCCATTCTAGCCCTCTGTCTCTTTATCTGAAATATGGGGATAATAGTCCCTAATTCGCAGAGTTGTTGCTAATGAATGAATACATATAAAATTATAGTAATTCTAAAAACATCATACGCTTCATATATGCTAGCTGGTATTAATATTCTAGGTGTTCTTGTTCAAGTGGCTGATAACAGAAGGAAGGAAAGAAGAAACTGAGAAATCATATAATCCAAGTACCAACCTGACTTTCTTTATTCAGGTTAATAAGCAAAGACAAGGAGTCGCCTGCTGACGCACTCTCCTGCTGTCCACTCTGCTGTACGTTTCTTGGTCAGCCATGTCCTAATACCTTGTAGCAAGACTGAAGGACCTGGAGGGACCTGGCCCGGTCCCCATACTTCCTGGAAGCTGAGGTTTGGAAGCTGATATGTGTGTGTGGAGAGGAGAGATGGAGACATCGCAGAGAAAGCTAAACCTAAGGAGAGAAAGGACCCAATTCAGGATATTAGTTGCCCCAGGGACAAGCCATATATATTATAATTTCTCTAGGATCTGGGCCTCTCTAACCTCAGTCTTGACTCAGGAGGGACAGCAACACTCGGGCAGTGCCTATAAAGTAACCGGTGTCCAGGGACACACAGGCTGAGGATGGTGGGCCAGGACCGCGCTGTGGAGGAGAAGCGGGAAAAGGCAGAATGTCCTTCAGGGTCCTTCAACCTCCCTGCCTCACTCGGTGAGGGACAGGTAGGGGCTGCTTCCCCCTCCTTTCAGCTTCTGGCTGAGTCTATACTCTTTTTTTTTTTTTAATTATATGTTATTGATTATGTTACTCCAGTTGTCCCAATATTTCCCCCTCTAACCCCTTTCACTCAGTACCCCCCATTCCCTCAGGTCATCCCCATCATTGTTCATGTCCATGGGTCATGCATGTAAGTTCTTTGGTTTCTCCATTTCGTACACTGTACTTTACATTCCTGTCTATTTTGAACCTATCAATTTGTACTTCTTGATCCCCTCACCTCTTCACCCATTCCCCCACCCCCGAGCCCATCCACAACTATCAAAACACTCCTGATATCCATGATTCTGTCTCTGTTCTTCTTGTTTGCTCAGTTTGTTTTTTAGATTCAGTTGTTCATGGATTTGTATTTATTGCCATTTTATTGTTCATAGTTGTGGTCTTCTTTTTTTTAACTTGGTATGTATTTACTTATTTATTTTAACATTTTTATTGTTGTTCAAGTACAGTTTTCTGCCTTTTCCCCCACTCCTCCCCAGAACCCCAGCCCTCCCGACCTCCTTCCCCTGTTTCCAACCCCCCTTGTTATTGTCCACGTGTCCTTTATAAATTGTTCCTGTAAACCCTTCACCCTTTTCCCCCATTATCCCCTCCCATCTCCCTTCTGGTCACTGTCAGCCTGTTCTCAATTTGAATGTCTTTTTCTTAAATAAGCCTCTTTAACATTTCATGTAATAATGGTTTGGTGATAATGAACTTCTTTAGTTTTTTACTTGTTTGGGAAGCTCTTTATCTTAACGATGTGCCACACTTACCCTGCTCCCCCACTCTGAGCACCCCAGCACACAAAGATGGTCTGATGGTCAAATGCTTAGTCTGGACTTAATGCTAAAAGTGAAACACTTGGGGGCTTGGGAGCACGAGAAGAGGTGGGGAAGAGAAAGAAATATAATTTCTTGAGTGTCTACTAAAAGTCAGGAAAAGAGCTGGGCCCTTTTGCATGGCCTCACGCAGCCCTTAGTCATGACTGTGAATTCACCATTTTTACTTATTTCCACATAAAACAGGGAAATGAAGTTCGGTATCCGAACTGGAATTTGAATCCAGTGCTGGTTCCAAGGCTCATGATTTTCTGAGTACAGGATACAGACTGTTATGATGAAAAATACAAATATCGATCGCCATGATTCCAATCACTCCCCTAACCATGGGCCAGAAAAAGGAGAGAATTTAGGACAGTAGATGCCAAGGCAGGACTGGAGGTTTACAATAACAGGATATGCTGAGTGCAGCAGTGTTCTCTGGTTGCCTACTGTCCCTCAGCTGCTCTCATCTTGCCTGTTTACAACTCAGGAAAGGAAGTGAGATTGAGGGCATGTGGGGGAAACTGACAAACAAGCACACTCTACAAGTTTTGCTCAACAGTATGGTCTTCTCACTTTTTGTTATCAGCAGGATAGTGAAAATGTCAAGGTTTCGGTGAAGAGGAGTGTGCCGACCACATTTCCGAGGCCCAAGGAGACCGGCTGGCTGCACAGGAAGAGAAATATAGTCATGAATGATGGCTCAGCAATGCAAGCAGAACCCGAGGCCCCAGCAGCTCCCGCCCCCAGCTAACCCCTCTGTTTCTCATTCAGGGGCTCCCACAGGCTCACAGACTTCAGAGGTAGATGTACTTGGTTCCAGTGTGTCCCCTCAGAGACTCCTTGTGAGGAATGTGTACCTGAAGACAACCGTAAAGGACCAGCACAGGGTAGGGTTCACTCACTGTACTTGTCAGGGTGATTTGAGACTTCTCCAAATGGGGACAGGGTCCTGCCAGGTCAAGGCCTCAAATAATCCAAATCAGTCTCCTTTCCCAGCCTCAATTCAGACTACCAGAATGTTCCACCAAAACACCCAATGTGACTTCAGCATAATCACAGAAACATCAATTTGAAAGGAAAAAATAAGTGTATCATCCAACTTTAAGCCCGTATTCTAATATCACACCGCACACCTGTAGCATGCTGTTACTTAAAATGGTTTACCTCGTGGAATAACGGCACGCTCCGTGCACTATCTTAGGGGAAGTTGTGGTTTTCATCATTTTAGGGGGAAGAGTCATTTCTAGTTTAAAGTTCCTTATTTTCTTGTCACCACTGGCCTTAGACACATTGCATCGTTAGTCTTGGTTCAGTAGGCATGGTTCCTCCTTGGGAGTAAACCCCGGATGCATATTTTTTCCTACCACTGGTGGCACTTAGTATGTTCACAATGCTTTGCAACCTTGCAGAATGTTTTTATCACCCCAAAAGGAAACCTTATACCCACTAAGCAGTCACTCCCTATCCTCCTTTCCCTGCCACACCCTGGCAGCCACTAACCTGCTGCCTGTAACCATGGATTTGCCTATTCCGGATATTTTATATACATGGAATCATACAGATAATATATTGTTAAGAGCTCAGGCTTACCCATCTGAGTGAGAGGTCCTGGCCTGCGAGGCCCCAGGCCAACCAAGGCTCCCCTGGCTCACTGTCCCCATCACAATCCAGCCCACCTTGACTAACTCCAATGAATGACTTTCTCAGATGAAGAAAGATATTTGATTAGGCTGCTTCTTTAGTGATTCCATGAATTGAAATCACCATTTCCCTCTTCCTTAGGCCTATCCTGACCCCACCTGGCCTTACACATCAAAGCCAACAGCTTCAATACAGTGTGTGTGTTGGGGGGGGGGCTTCTACTATAAGGATTAAGCTCTTTGACAGTATTTACTGACAAAGAAGTAGGTGCAATTTCTTGAGAAATGAGTATAGGATGGGAAGAGGGTCTAAGACAGAAGTGGGGGGAACTCCAGCAGAAGAGACTGGATAGAGGCATCATTGAGAAGCAAGACTAAGAAAGAGTGATCAAAGATGCGATAGAAAAACCCAGGACTGCAAGGTGTCACAAAAGCTAAAGCAACGCATGTTCCCAGCAGCCCTACTGCCCATCAATAGATGAGTGGATAAAACAACTATGGGATGTTTACACAATGGAATTCTACTCAGCTATAACTTTTCCCTTTGTGGCAGCATGAATGGACCTGGAGAATATTATACTAAGTGAAATGAGCCAGTCAGAGAAAGACAAATACCATATGATCTCATTCACATGTGGAATCTAATGAACAAACTGAACTAACAAGGCACATGGGGACAGATTCATAGATGGAGAACAGATGACAGCTAGTGGAGGTGGAGGATGAAGGGGAGGGATTGAGCAAAAAGGAGAAAGGACTCACGGACATGGACAACAGTGTGGCGATTGCTGGGGGGCGGGTAGCTAAGAGGACTAAATGGTAATGGTAAAAAAATATATAATAAAGATTAAGCAAACAAAAAAACAAAAAAGCATGTTTCCAAAAGAAGAGAGGAGCCAGCACACATCAAATAAGCTGATGTCTAAATGAGCAGATGTCACAAGAGTAATTGTGGTAGTGAAACTCCTGAGCTAGAAACCTGATTGCTGTGAGTTACCGGTGAAATGGAGGTGAGGGGGTGGAGACAGCTAGGGTAATTCATACTCTCAAGAAGTTTGGCTGTGGAGGAGAGAAGATAAAGTGTGTTGCATCCAGAAAGGAGCATGGGGCCTGAGGAGGGTCGTTCAGGGTGGTGTGTTTCCGGTTTGGGGCATGGAAGAAAAGGGCATGTTTTAATGTTGATAGGGAGTCTCCCACGGAGCAGGGATTTAAGCTTCAGGACAGAAGCTAACCACGTACTGTGGTGCCTCAGCAGGGCGAGGATGGAGCCAGGATGAGGATCCTCTGAGGGTGGACCTGACCCAGCATAAGAGTCTGGGGAGAAATCACCAGGCACATGGTCTGTCAAAGCCATTTGGAAGCACAGAGAGCCCTGGCAGGGACAGCGGGGGAGGAGAAAATGGCTGGTGGAAGGTTCTGCCCTACCCGGCCCGTCCTTGTCCTCACATCAAAACAACTTCCCATATGTGGTCCTACAGGAGTAATTGGTGTGGAGCCCACCTGGCTCCTGTCAACAGATGTCCCTCAGGGAATCCCTCACAGCTGTCCTAGAGGCAGACAAAGCCTCTGAGAGCTGCATAAAGGAACGGTTATGAGTGGAAAAGATGGATTAGAGAAAGAGTCAGAAAAAAGGATTCCCTACTCCCAAACTGTGGTTCCTGCCCCCCCTAGCAGGGCAACATCCCTTGGAAGGAGCAGGCTCTGAGAGGTGGGCCAACTGAGCAGACAAAGGAAGTAACCAAAGTAAGTACACAGAGCATGTTTCACAGGAAGAACGAACGATTATCTCGGCTGTTTAAAACAAAGGAATCTGGAGGGTTTGGGATGATTCATCGCCTTGTCCCTGCAGGATGTACCTACTAAGATTTGTCTGGCCTCTCCGGGACGGTTGACTCCATTTCCAATAAGATTGCACAAAAGCCAAGGCCAAGCCACAGCAAAGAGGAAATTGTCACATCTCCTTTTGCAAAAATCACATTATCAGCCACAGCACTGGTGACAAGGTGCTGCTCAGAAAGGTGTGCGTGGGAGGTGGGCTGGTCATCTGCCTGCAGCATCAGCTGGAGCGCTCGTGAGTTCTGCCCAGGCCCCTCTGCTTGAAGCCCCTCTGGGCCTCCACCCACCCTGGCATTTACAGTCCAATCTGATTCAGTTCAGACTCTCCCCTCCTCTCCCCTTGGGGGTTCCCACCACAGCCCTGGCCATGTGACTATGATGTGAGTATGAGGACCAAGGTGTAGATCAAGGGAATGCTACTAGTTCTCAGGACCAGTCACAACCCTTAGAAGAATGAGAAAATGTGGAGGTGAAGTGCTTGTTTTCAAAGCCAGAGCCTTATCTCACCCCCAGTGTGATTGCCACAGATGTGGGTTTCAGAGATTTCATGCACCTCCCTTGCTTCAGGCTCTAGGTTGAACTGCGAAAGGTACTAAAGCAACTGATTCCTAAAAAATCACTATCTTGTTTAACCCTCACATTTCTGGGGCACAGAGAGGATTACTGGAACTTTTCAGATGATGAAACTGAGGCCCAAAGATGTTACTATGTCCAGAGAGGAATCAAAATTGGAACCTGGGTCAAGTTGGTTCTTGTCCAATATGACTTAGCTGCCTCCACTCAAAAAACTCACAAAAATATACACAAATTACCATAATGTGATCGTGTACATTAGGGTCTAGTGGGGCTTTAGAAAATGGAGAAATCACATCTAAACTTTTTAATTTGGGAGAAGCGGTTCAATTGGCTGAGGAAAACCAGTAAGGACATTTGAAAGCAAGTTTGTTCTGAAAAATCTTGTGAGGTGGACTTGCAAGTTGAAGAAACAAAGGCAGACTTCCAAGGAGGGAGAGGTAGGTGAACGTTTAAGTTGGGACCTAATGGTAGGATTTGGATACCTGGGGATGGAGGAGACCAGTGGATGTCACTCCCAAAACAGGCTCAGTAAAACAAAGGCCGCGGCTGTCAAACAGAAAGTTATACCAGGAAGGACTCTGAGATAAAGTATGACAGGAATGAGTTCGTGTGTGCAGGAAAAGAGCACACTGCTTTTTTTAGTTTACATAAAATAAGGTAGGTGTGACCTGTGCCCCCATTCCATTCAGCTGGTGGGAGATTTAATTTCGGAGATTGAGAAGCTTTCTTCCCACCTCCCATCCCAGTCCTCATTGCTAGAGTTAGTGATCAGGAGTCGTGAGGTGAAGCAGAACGTTCAGGAGACATTGCTGGTCATTGGCGAATATCAGGGGCCAGCAGACATTTTCTGTAAAGGAAAAAATAGCAAGTATTTCAGGCTTTGCAGGCCAGGTGGGTCTCTGCCACAATGACTCAGTTCGGCCGCTGTTGCTTGCAAGCAGCCGTGGATGATAGGCAAACGAATGAGCTTGCTCGTGTTCCAGTAAGGCCTCATTCATGGATCCTGAAACTTGAATTTCATACCATTTTCACACATCATAAAGCATTGTTCTCCCTTTGATTGTTTTCAAACATTTAGAAATCTAAAAACGATTCTTAGCTCACAGGTCACACAAAAACAGATGGTGGGCCTGGTTTGATGGAGGAGCCAACTCCTTGTCTACGTGGTTTCCACCACAATGCCCGCCGGCCAAGCCCACACAGATCTTTGAAATGGGGTAACACTGTTGCTCCGTGGAAATCTGTGCTAGAGCTGAGAACCCCCACACCCAGAGTCCAAGAAAACTTCCCTACACTGAACATGGAACTGTCATCTCTAGACAACCTATCATCTTCCTGTGTTTCTGTGCAGGATGGGCCTCAGAGCCCCGCGACTTCTCGGAACAGTGGGCATTCATTCCTTCTCTCAGGGAAAAATCCTTGCTCTTTTGCTACTAGGCACTCTCCCCCTCCAAGCTGCTCTGTAGCTCCCTCCCCTAGCAGTTTGCTCAAATTCCTCAGGATAAAAGGGGAAAATCAGGAGGGGAGGGGCCTGCCAACTACAGCTTCTTTAGGCCCTGCAGCAAGGGAACACAGATGTGGCCACCGCTGGAATGCTGAGTAACCTGTACAGCAAACAAACGCAAACATCTCACAACATTATCCTGCCTGGGACCAGAGCTTTCTAGTCCAGCAGCCAGTTCAGGCCTCAACGTTCCAAGCTCAGTGGGTATTGTGTTGGGTGTCCTCAAAAAACTCTGAAGGGAAGCCCAGCTTCTCGTGACAAAGAGGGGAAGTACACAGTTTAACCTTCCTCAGGACACCAGGTTCTACTTAAGGTGACTCACAGTCTTGGCTTATAAATGGTTGATTATTTTGCTCAACCACTGGTTCCTACCAGCTGCCCCTCCAGGACGATTCCCAGCATATCTGTGGTACAAAGAACATTTACCAGCCAATAGCCACTCTTCTTACACAAACCTCTTTTACTTCTGCTTTGGGTGAATTGCTTAAGTTCTGGGAAACTGTAGACATAACTATAAGACTAGGAGGTCAGATGCCACTTCAGTCATGACATTGGCTCCAACCCCCTCAGCCCAAAGAGGCCTTTTCCATCTGACTTCAAAGCTCACACTCAGCAGCGCCTGTTTTCTGTGTCACCCTACCCTCAGCCTATGTCGTGTGCCTGTGGTAACAGCACTAGCTTCACGCGTGGTTCCTGCAGCCACCTGCTCCCCAGGAGGATGGCCAGGCTCACTGGAAGAGAATGTTCTCTACGCAAGGAAATTTGAGATCGGAAAAGCCATGCTCAGAGGGTAGGGATTGGGCAGACACCCGAGCCTCGGAAACGCCGTTGTGCTGGGAAATCGCTCTTGTGGATTTCACCAGGGGCAGGTGTCTACTGCCCAGACTTGAGCGTTATTCTCTCAAGTGGAAAACAGAAACCATCATCCAGGCTGATTTCTTGCTTCTCACCTGTGCATCCATCAACCTGTGACAACAACATCATTTCTTATGCCCACACATATACAGGAAAGAGTCAACAAAGCTTCATTATATGGATAAATGAAACGTGCTCTCAGTAATGTAGCCCATATTTGACAAATTTTTGCCACAGCTCCAGAGAAAATATATATGTATTTCTAATACATAAGGAGAGAGCGACAGCAGGGAGAGACAGACAGACAGACAGAAACATTGATGTGAGGGAGAAACATCAATCAGTTGCCTCCTGTACACATCCCCACTGGGAATTGAACCCACAACCTTTTGGTGTACAGGACAATGCTCCAAACAACTGAGCCACCTACCAGGGTGGGAAAATACATTTTATAAAATAGTCTTATCATTTCACAGAGCTGTATTAAGCCCCCTGACTTTACTTTTTTTCTAACTTGACAAAATGATTCTTAAATTCAAGATGGCTGCCACACATCTGCTTTCCAGATAGGAAGAGGGGAAAAGTGAGGCCACAACCCCAATTACACTTTTTGTCAGCAAAGTAAAAGCTTTCCCAGAAACCCCCTTAGTTGATCTCACTTCCACCAGATTGACTAGAACTGTATCCTCTGTCCTCCTAGGGCAGCAAAGGAGGTTGGAAATGTGGGTGTTCATCTCCTCCAACGTCTGAGGAAGAGGAGGAGGAGGATTTGGATGGCTATAGAAAGAGTCAGACTGACATTCTGCTGTACACAGCTACACGGCTTTGAAAAACAAAAGCACTGGAGGGGACAGCTAGATCTGCTTTCTGCTAAAATATGTTACAAAATCACAAGAATAGAATCAGATGGATGGATACACACAGATTTGAAAGAGACTCACAAAAGAATTAGCCTGGAAACAGACCCTAGGATAGTTAACAACTCAATATATGGTGTGTGTGTGTGTGTTTTTTTTAATTAAAAAGTTTGCTGACCTCTGGGCTTGATGATGCAATACTTCAGCTACTTGGCAAACTGGTGAGACTGAATCAGCCACAACTCTTGTTGGATGGGAAATTAACCCTGAAGAGGAGAACTCACTGTCTACCAAATTGAGAGATCACATCCCCTTGAAGCTGGCAAAGTGCAAGCAAAACATGCCTGCACTGGCACCCAGGTGTGATTGAAGTCACATTTTGAAGATCCTGGTAGCTATGACTTTCACCCTTCCTGGAACAAGGTGGAGTTTTCCGAGGAGACTGAAGTGGGAGCTAGGAACTGTGGGATCTGCAGAGAGAGCTGTACACAGAAGGGAGTGGGAAGAGGAATTCTGTAAGGGAAAGAGGGCTCTGCATGGCACACCTTCTTCTGGAGGTGGTAAGGACTTGCCCCTTACGTTATACAGGAGGAACGAGTCAAACTGAAGAATGTCTCAGTTTCTGCTCTTTGATAGTGAATTCACTCCTTATTAACAGCCCTTTGAGACTATCCCATTATGGGCCAGCATGCGTTCAGTCTGTGGAGAATTGTGACCAGAAAGTTCTAGAGGAGGAGGGGCCAGTCACTGTTAGGCTACTTGGTCCGGAGCTCCGGCAGAACTTGAAAGTGTATCAGTCCCCTTTCCTGGATGATGATGATGGTAAAAATAATAGCAGCTAACATGTAAGAGCACTCGGCGTGTGCCGGGCATTACGAATTTAATTCTCAAACCTAATTTAATCCTCAAAACCATCCTTTAGAATTCTGCCATCGCCACCCCTGCTTTTTCTCCAGATGTACTGGCCAAGGTGTGGAATCAGCCGTCCAAGGCCATCCAAATCATATGTGATAGAGTCAGGAGGCAGATGTCGGTGCAGAGACCCCGGAGCTGTACCCCTTACCTTGTCCCACTTCCTTCGGCCGAGCCAAAGCTGTACCAGACTGACTGCTCGCAGGGAGAGACCCGAGACCGACAGCAGCAGTGACCGTCCTTCCTGAGCGAGCGAGCGAGCAAGCATGAGGCTAAACATCCTCAGTCCCTGCCCTGGGGCTCTTGGGCAGTGGTTTCAAAACTTGGCTGCACACTAGAATTTCCTAAGCAGCTTTTTTTTAACTCTCAATGCCCAGGTGGCCCTCCATACCAATTAAATCAAAGTCACATGAGACCTGAACACCAGTATTTTTTTAAAGCTTCCCAGATGGTTCCAATGTACAGTGGAGATTACAAACCACTGGTCTGGGGCTTCTGAATCAGCTGACAATTCAACGCTGTTTTCTGAGATGGATGCGTTAAGCCTTGGCCACACCAAGCAGAGACAGCTGAGCAAGACTCCATGTGATAAACAGTATTCCCTGTGAGCTGATATACTTAGGATATCCTTCAAATAAAATTCTATTGATACCTGGATTTGGGCTATTTTCTAAGGTGTTTCTAACATGGGCAAGAATCAGAAAGGCACAAGAGTGTCCGCGTAATGGGGTGCTTTGGTCACTGAGCAGGGGAAAAAATGTTCATTTTTTTCACAGGAAATGAAAGAGAAGTTACTCCTCATATAGAGTTCAATATGAGAATTTAATTACTAAAATCAAGTAATTTAATTCACTTAATAGTTTCCTAGGGGGTAAACTCCTTAAATGCTGTTTAAACCAACTACCAAGAGACACTGTAAAATTAACTGCACTATAGATTGTTTTGACTTACAAACACTTAGCACAAACACACATTCACACTCACCCCAAAGCTTGTAGCACTGAAAATATATTTACCAGGAAACACACTGCAATTTGAAAAATAGAAAAGTAGGGTGTCACCCTGACTTTTGAGGAGCAAACAGAAATTTGTACGAGTGTTTGATTTTTATTCCCTGGGGTCAGCTGTTTTGTGATCTCTCACCCGGAGAGCAGGAAGTCCAGTTCATCTATCAGTAAGCCACCGTTGAGGCCAGGTAGAAATGCCGACATGAGTGTTTACCCTGGATACCTTTCTGGACTTTCATTTAATCAATATGTCTCCTTCAGTGACCGCATCAATTAATTTACTTAGTGCAGCTTTACGGGACCATTTACTATCTGGTAGGGGAAATCCTCTTCTTTTTCAAGCTTTCCACAATCATTTATTTTTCCAAATGACCTTTTAAATGATTTGCTCACGGACTTTTCTGAAGTGAAACAATCTGGAAGGACTTGGCAGGAAAATCATGGCGGGAGTGAATGTTAACCCCCACACCTTTTACCAACCAAAAAAAAAGAGGAATGAAAAAGAACTGAAAATAAGGAAAAGTATAAGTATGCTGTAGCTCAGAGAGCTGCGTTATACTAAACACTCTGAAGAATGCAGTCAGATACAAGGCCATTTGGGATAAACGGAGACAGTCTCATGACTTATCACACATCTCCAGCTCCAGAGCACGGCGTGGAGCTGCAGGTCAAAGGGGAGGAAGTTCCTAAGGCTCCCCCACCAGTATGAGTTCCAGGGTCATGGACAAGCAGCTGGAAGGATGAGAAACACTCCCCTGGGGAGCCCACTGACTCATCACTGATTGCTGATGGGTGATGTGTGAAGAAATACTGCCCTGCCGAGCACACCAGGTCTTCTCTGTCACCGTTTCCTGTCACACTGGGGCAGTGTCTAAGGCAAAGCCTCCCTCACGTAGAGAATCAAGGTTGTCTATTTCATGGATAGATCACGGGAAAGGCCTTCCCTCCCTTTGCAAAAGGGCTCTGTTTCCTGTGAAATAAAGTCACACCATGCGATGAACCTGAAGTCCAGTCTCCCTGGGAATCTGCCACTGGGTTGTCTGTCCTCGTCTTTGTTGGTAGTAGGTCTTCAGGGGGTGACGGAGGGAGAGTAACTGCATTGGAGGCCACTGTGGACCATAAACTGTCCTGTAACAACTTGTCCAACCACAATGACAGAACTCCCCCAGAATGTACATAACCATGGAGCAGGGTCCCTGTGTCAGCAGTCACCTGTGGAGGCCAGCACTGACTCCAGTGCTGGGTGGGGTTGAAAATACCGTTGAAATCCTTCTGATTGTCATCAGAGCCTGCGGCACTTTCCTTGATATTCTGAGTCCACAGGTGAAATTCTGTTCATGTGGCATTTGATTTTTGGAAACCAGTAAAAGCTCTTTGTCACATGCTCCAGTTCGTAAAAGAAAAATGCAGCTGGCTAAGTTTTAATGATATATCTTTTATACACACATATAGTGCTTTCACCATACACTGACAAAGACAAAGGGAACTGTGAAGTAGTAAGACTAACTGATATTCTTTTGTAGTTCATAAACACATTTCGAAGGCAAAATCTCCAAAGGAGATCTTTAAGGATTTTAACAAAAACACTAATAACATCACTGAAATAAATGCTCAGGCTTTCAAAGTAGCTACTTAGAAGGAGAAATATAATTAAGATGAATATTTAGTATGCTTTTTGCAAGGGGAGGGGAAGATCTCATTAGAGTCATAATTCGTGTAGCAGCTCTTCTTTCTAAATGCTATTTTGAAAAGTTTAATGAGCAGATCTTTCCCTACCTACCTCCTGTACCCCTCCAACACCCACCCGATCCAATGCACCATCAACTCCTTTGTTTTTACTTTGGTAACATCCCCTTCACACTGGACCTCCTCTCTAGTCCTTCTACCGCAATCTTTAGTGTCTCCCTTTTTCAAATTTTATGCCTTGGTTCACAAGTTTATGGCTCCCAGCCCCATACTGGACTTTCCCCTCCTCGTCTTCTCCACCTGACAAAACCATACTAATCCTTCAGGGCCCAGCTCAAGCTCCCCCTGAGGAGCCTGCGCTGGCCACCTGCACTCCAGCTGTGGTTCTGCTTGTCACTCCGAATCACCGTGTAGTGTGCAAACTCTAGGGCTGAGGTGGTCAGTAGGCTATTTGTCGGGTGTAATGAAATGAAGAATGAACTGATTCCTCAGTCCGGGAAGTTCAGGGTCCACATGAAAGTGGATGACATCCGTTCATGTCCATCAAGCAAGAGATCCATTTGCTCATAAGGAATGATAACATTAACCTTAATGTTAAAATTGATGTTATTTTAAAATGTTAAAACTTAACATTTTTAATATTAATAAAATCTTAAAACTTAACATTAATGTTAAAAATAACATTAACAACAAATGGGACTGAACTTTACACTTCCGATCTCATTCCTCTGAAAATGTGTTAGGAAGCTTCCTGGGGACACTCAAGTAGAAGGCACACATGAAGTCCTCCTCATGGTGTTTAAAAAATAAAACCAGCTGGTGTAAAAAAACAAAGCCAGCTGGCTGGTATAGCTAAGTGGATTGAGCGCCAGCCTGCAAACCAAAAAGTTGCTGGTTCAATTCCCAGTCAGGGCACATGCCTGGGTTGCAGGCCAGGTCCCCTATTGGGAGCACGTGAGAGTCAGCCACACACTGATGTTTCTCCCCCTCTCTTTCTCCCTCCCTTCCCCTCTCTCTACAAACAAATAAAATCTTTTTTAAAAAATAAAAACAAAAACTATGACTCAGAGAGAAATGATCTGTTGGAAGCCATCAATGAGACAAGAGTAGCATTAGCAAGAAAATAAAACACTATCTGGGAGTAGAAAGGTTGAAGATGCCCGCTGTGTGAGCTAGGATGAGAATCATTCCTAGCCTTACAATGGCAAAAATTTTAGGCAGCTGTCTGATGTCCACCTGGCTTCCTACTCTGATGTTCCCAC
The DNA here is from genome assembly GCA_004027475.1 of Anoura caudifer. NCBI lineage: Eukaryota > Metazoa > Chordata > Mammalia > Chiroptera > Phyllostomidae > Anoura > Anoura caudifer. The sequence continues at coordinate 106,686 of PVKU01001897.1, read as the reverse complement.
GGAGAACATTTGTTGCTCCATTTTGTTGGTGCTAGAAAATTCAAATGCAGGTATGACTGCCAGAGAAAAATATTAGCTGACTTGTTGTGAATTGTCTGATCATTTTTCCCCCTTGCAGGAGGGTCCGACAGTTTTTCTTTTGGATGTGTGAGACTTTTATGTAGTAAACCTACTCACTGTTTGTTAGCCACATTTGTTGTAGTAAACAGGTACCCAAATGGTTAGGTAGTTATTCCCACACTCCCCTGATAATCCATCATCCCCGCTAGTTTGAAATTGCCACCAAGGCTTTGTACTTAGCAGAGAGGACCACTCGTGATGCACTTCTTCAAGTGACAGACAGGCTCTGAGGATGGGCTCAAGGGTGGACCCAGAGCAACTCCAAGCCAATGGGACGATGACATTCAGGGAACCAGTAACTTAAAAAAACCAACCAACCAACCAACCTGTGGGGATACATTAAGACTTTTCCTAGAATAATTTTTTTTTTAAACTGCACACTTTGAACTTAGAGTATGTGACACAGGTATTGAACTTGGAGCATTTCCAAGATACAACATAACTCAGCCTAACTTAAGCTATGATTCCTCTTGCTGTGCATCAAATTCCATCCCTTTGTGTTAGAGATGGTTCAAAATTTTTTTTCAAAAAGCTTCCCTCTCACTCTAAGCATTCACTACATTTTATTAAAATTTAGATGTAAATGACTCCAGTGACCTATCACCACCCTCAGAATTAGACAGGAATTCACTGAGCTCAGAGAATAATGGGGCCTCTCAGTTGAAACGCTTGAAAACTCAGTCTAGCTGGGCGCCCTCTCCTTTGGGCTTGATTCTCAGGCTCTCCTTTCACTCAGAAAGTGTCTGCTCAAAATAGGTTCTTTTCTCTGTTGCTCAGATCAAACCATTTATTTTCCTCTCAGCTTAAGTCAGGCCCTGAACCGCGTGCCTCAGTTGCTTGGGCAGCATCGGTGTCGGCGTTGCCCCCAAAGCAAAAGGCTGCTGGTTCAGTTGGAGGTCAAGGCACATGCCAGCCAGAGCTGCGGGCCTCATCCTCAGTTGGGGGCATGCGAGAGGCAACAGATCGGTGTTTCTCTCCCTCTCTTTCCCTCTCTCTAAAAATAAATAAATAAAACCTTTGTGAAAACGAAACAAGTCAATCCGTTTGGAAACTTCATCAGAGTTTACAAAAGTGCAGGCTAGGACACTAGAGGCAGTAAGTACCAGAGGTATGCTCTTGGAAAATACCCCCAAGAAAAATATTAAGATTTTGAGGGGAACTTAACCAAATAATTCTTTACTTTATGTATAATAAATACATAAGCACGAAAAAAATAGAAAATAAAAGCTGAGAATACTCTGAGAATCAACAGAAAAAAACGGTAGCTTTTACTTGCATTGTAAAAAATCTCTTAGGCGGTGTCCAGGGCTGCGCGCTGGCGCTTCCGTATCTTTCCTGTCCCTTCCCTCCTCTCCCGCCTTCTCCTGCCCACAGCAAACCTTCTGATCCGGAAGCTCCAGTGCCATTGCTGTGTTGGATAAGCAGTCATGGCGGAGGCTGCAGCTCCCGAAACGACGAGCCAACCCTCAGGGGCCGAAGCGGCAGCCACAGAGGTGGTAGCAGGCTCCCCAGCACCTGTCCCCGTGGAGGCGGGGGCCCAAGGAGGCGACAGCTGGACTAAAGAAGTCACCTGCAGGTTTTTCATGCATGGTGTTTGCGGGGAAGGCGATAACTGCCGCTATTCGCATGACCTGTCCGACCATCCTCGCCGAGTGGTGTGCAGGTATTTCCAGCAGGGGTACTGTATTTACCGAGACCACTGCAGATATGAACACAGCGAACCACTGGAACAGGAAGAAGTGGCCGCTGCTGATCGAAATGCAAACTCGTCCCTTGCCACTGTCTCAAGTCTCTCATCGGTAGCTGGGCTGATCGCTGAAGCGAATCCGGGCAAGGCTGAGTCAAGAAATTCAAACTTGGCCACTGTAGGAGCAGGCTCAGAAGACTGGGTGAATGCCACTGAGTTTGTTCCTGGGCAGCCCTACCGTGGCCGCGTTGCTCCTTCTTGCGCTGAAGCACCCCTGCAGACCTCCACGACTGAGGCAGACTCCCAGGAGCAGCCACTGTGCCCCTATGCAGCAGTCGGAAAGTGCCGCTATGGGGACAACTGCATGGATCTCCATGGAGACATCTGTGATCTGTGTGGACTGCAGGCTCTCCATCCTGCGGATGCTGCCCAGAGGTCGCAGCACATAAAATCTTGCATTGAGACCCACGAGAAGAACATGGAGCTCTCGTTTGCTGTCCAACGCAGTAAGGACAAGGTGTGTGGGATCTGCAAGGAGGTGGTCTATGACAAAGCCAACCCCAGCGAGTGCCGCTTTGGGATCCTCTCCAACTGCAACCACACCTACTGTCTCAAGTGCATCCGCAAGTGGAGGAGTGCCGGGGAGTTTGCGAACAAGATCATAAAGTCCTGCCCCGAATGCCGGATCACGTCTGACTTTGTTGTTCCAAGTGAGCACTGGGTGGAGGAGAGAGAAGAGAAGCAGAAACTCATCCAGCAATACAAGGAGGCAATGAACAACAAGGCATGCAGGTATTTTAATGAGGGGCATGGGATCTGCCCGTTTGCAGGGCACTGTTTTTATAGGCATGCGTACCCTGATGGCTGTAGAGAGGAGCCACAGTAGAATGTGGGAACATCAGGCAGATACTGGCCCTAACGAAGGAACCACTTCTGGGAGCTCATTGAGGAAAGAGAACAGCAGCTCCTTTGACTATGCTGAAGAGGTTGTCACCTCTGAGCTGGGAGAGATGTTGCTTATGCTTTTGGCTGCAGATGGGGACAATGACTTGACGGGCTCTGAAGACAAGTGGGACTTGTTTCAGGGTGAGCTGGAAGACTTTTATGACTCGAATCTGGAGCAGCTGTGCGTGTTCTGCGGACTGGCCTGCAGCGCCCCACACAGGCTTCCCTGAAGCAGTGCAGCAGGGTGCGTGGCTGTGGCCCAGGCAGCCTGGCCACTCCTGGTGCTGTTGTAATGACTTTTACTTTTACTCGGGCCTGTCTTCTTGATCCCTCACCTTTTGCAAAGGGTATGTTGTTTCTTCCTCTGATTAAAAAAAGTTACAAAAATAAACTTTAGTTAGTTTTTTCATAACATGAATTTAACTGTCAGATAGTAAATGTAGGTTTGTTGGATGGTCTGTTTTCAACCAGATTCACGCAGTTGGAGGGTATTGTTTGTGGACTCTCCCACACTCATTTTGAGGACCTGGGGTTCAAAAAGTCACGCCGTTGGCCCTGCTTTGGCGTCCAAGAATAGGCGTGATGGATAAAGGACCTGGGCTGTGGCAAGTAGCCTTCTGCTACAGACTTAAAAGGCTTCTGCTGAAATGTGCTCATGTTTTTATGTCTGTTCCTTACCCTGCAGCCCCTACCCCATGCACTTGTTCCATGCTTGCTGTTTTGGGTCTTCTGTTTAATTGCACACAGTTAGCAATCTACTAGGTAACCATGAAGAATTATTTACTTTCATTTAACTGGTTAAATTAAATTAACCCAAAAAACCTGGTTAATTTAATTTAAAATGAATTAACAACTAAAAACAGACTTTTTAAGGAAAAAACATTTTTGTTTAAAAAATACTTTGATAGTTCTGGCTGTATAGATTAGTTGGTTAGGGCATCTTCCTGATATGCAGAGTTGCATGCTTGATCTCTGGTAAGGGACCCTACCAAAGATCAACCAGTGAATACAGACACAAATGGAGCTACAAAGTTGTGGTTGGGTATCTCCTCCTTCCTCTTTCTCTCTCTCTCCCCCTGTCCCTTCTTGCACTGTATAAAAAATAAATAAATAAATAAAAAACTTTCTAAAGTCTATTTTATTGATTATGCTATTACAGTTGTCCTATTTTTTTCTCCCCTTTATCCCCCTCCACCTTGCATCACCTCTCCCTCAAGCATTGCCCCCCTTAGTTCTTGTCCATGGGTCGTACGTAGAAGTTCTTTGGCTTCTTCATTTCCTATACTATTCTTAACCTTCCCCTTGTCTGCTTTGTACCTACCATTTATGCTTCTTATTCCCTGTACCTTTACCCTGTTCTCCCCTCACCCCTTCCCTGCTGATAACTCTCCAAGTGATCTTCATTTCTGTGATTTTTTTTCCTGTTCTAGTTGTTTGCTTATTTGCTTTTGTGTTTTTTGTAGGTTCAGTTGTTGATATGAGTTTGTTGTCATTTTACTGTTCATAATTTTTATCTTCTTCTATTTCTTTCTTTTAAAATATATTTTATTGATTATGCTATTACAGTTGTCCAATTTCCCCCTCCTTTATCCTCCTCCACCTGCATCCTCCTCCCACCTGCATTCCCCCACCTTAGTTCTTGTGCATGGGTTGTACATATAAGTTCTTTGGCTTCTCCATTTCCTATACTATTCTTAACCTCCCCCTGTCTATTTTGTACCTACCATTTATGCTACTTATTCCCTGCACCTTTCCCCCATTACCCCCTCCCCTTCCCTGCTGATAAGACTTCCAGGTGATCTCTATTTCTGTGAATCTGTTCCTGTTCTAAATGTTTGTTTAGTTTGTTTTTGTTTTTTAGATTCAGTTGTTGATAATTGTGTTTGTTGTCCTTTTACTGTTCACAGTTTTGATCTTCTTTTTCTTAAATAAGTCCCTTTAACATTTCATATAATAAGGGCTTGGTGATGATGAACTCCTTTAACTTGACCTTATCTGAGAATCACTTGATCTGCCCAACCATCGTAAATGAAAGTTTCGCTGGATGGAGGCATCTTGGATGCAGGTGCTTGCCTTTCATGACTTGGAATACTTCTTTCCAGCTCCTTCTTGCCTGCAAGGTCTCTTCTGAGAAATCAGCTGCTAGCCTTATGGGAACTCCTTTGTAGGTAACTGTCTCCTTTTCTCTCACTGCTTTTAAGATTCTCTCCTTATCTTTAATCTTGGGTATTTAATTATGATGTGCCTTGATGTGACCTCCTTGGATCTAACTTCTTTGGGACTCTTTGTGCTTCCTGGACTTCCATGTCTATTTCCTTCACCAAACTGGGGAAGTTCTCCTTCATTATTTTTTCAAATAAGTTTTCAGTTTCTTGCTCTTCCTCTTCTTCTGACATCCCTATGTTTCAGATGTTGAAGTGTTTAAGGTTGTCCCAGAGGTTCCTAAGCCTCTCTCTTTTTTTTTTTTTTTTAATTCTTGTTTCTTCATTCTCTTCTGGTTGAATGTTTATTTCTTCCTTTTGTTCCAAATTGTCGATTTGAGTCCTGGTTTCTTTCCCTTCACTGTTAGTTCCCTATATATTTTCCTTTATTTCACTTCGTATAGCCTTAATTTCTTCCTTTATTTTGTGCCTGTGCTCAACCATTTCTGTGAGCATCCTGTTTACCAGTGTTTGAACTCTGCTTCTTATAGGATGGCTATCTCCTCATCGCTTAGTTCTTTTTCTGGAGTTTTGAGCTGTTCTTTCATTTGGGCCATACTTCTTTACCTCATTGCACCTGTTACATTGTAAGGGGCAGAGCCTTGGGTATTCGCCAGGGTGGATAACCCACATCACTGCCATCATGGCGCTGTCTGTAGGGGAGGGGTCAGAAATGAAACAGTGCCACTCGCTAGGCTCTTGTCCCATTTTCAGTCACTTCCCCCGCTACCCACAAGCAAGTTGGGCCCTTCTGGTGCTTATTCCTGGGTGGGTGAATTTGTGTATGTTCTAGGACCCTGTGGGTCCCTCCAATGGACTCTCCTGAGACACTGGGAGTTTCTCCTGCCACCGAAACCCCCACAGGTTTTTACATCCAGAGATGTTTGAGGCTTTATTTTTCCTGTGCTGGAACCCTCGGGTGTGTTGTCTCGCTCCCCAGTTATTCCTTCTGACTTATTCAAACATGAATATGAGACCGTCCAGTTCGCCAGACGCCACTTGCAGCATGCCCTGTCCACTCCAGCTGCCTGTCTCAGCCCCTCCCACTGGTCTGCTCGAATGTCTACTGGGCTACTTTAACTCCTTGGTTGTCAGACTTCCATACAGCTCGATTTTTTAAATAAGAAACTTTAAAACAACTTTGATAAACTTTTGGGTAAATGCTTAGAGCACAGATGAGAAAATTAACAAAAAATGAAGACATAGCTAAATTGTTCCACATTTCAGGAATTTAGTGTATTTGATAATGAAGATAGGAAGGGATAGAAGGGAACTCTGAAGAACAGGAGTAACTGATATGCACAATTAACCGTTTGCATTATTTAAATATACCATCTGCAGCCAGCAGCATAGCGGGCATCAAAGATGTCCACACACTAATCCAAGCACCCGAAATAAATTACCTTCCGTGACAAAAGGAACCTAGTAGGTGTGATAAAGTTAAGAATTTTGAGATTGAGCAATTATCCTGCATTTCCAGGTAAGCCCAATGTAATCACAAGGCTTATAAGTGAAAGGAGCAGGGTCAAGAGGGTCAGAGTCAGAGAAAGATCTGAATAGGCCACACTGCTGGTCTTGAAGACAGAGGAAAGGCCACCATGAAGGAACGTAGACAGCCTCCAGAAGCTGGAAAAGGGGAAGGAATGGCTTCTCCCCAGAGCTTTCAAAAGGAGCGCACCTCTGCCAATACCTTGACTTGAGTCCAGTGAGACTCATGATAGACTTCTGACTTCCAGAATTCTAAACTAATAAATGTAAAAAAGTAGTAATAACTGTGTGTGAATATAAGCCACCAAGTTTGTGGCAATTTGTTACAGTATCAATAGGGAACCAATACACTCTCCATTCACATTATCTAAATGGCCAATGTCCTTAACAAGACCGTGAATGGAAATCATGAAAAGGAGCTGAGTCCCACAAGTAGGTCAGGGCGGGTGGCACAGGGACCTCTTCAGGAGGGTGAGATGACCCATCAGCTGGACTAGAAGTTGATCATGGGAATGTCACATAGCCACCTCTACCCCCTTGACAGTTTCAGAAACCTTATAAGCCAGCACTGGCTGCTTCATCAGTTTTGGAATGGAGAATTAAACCAATCTTGTCCAAATCTTAAGTGTCTTGGGTTTCAATTGAGAAGGAAGCCAAGCAGTACCTATCAGATTTTGATACCATGGATGTGTAATGGGGCATTAAAGGGAACATTTTCTTTTTCTTATGAAATTTTATTTTTATGTTTTTGAATAATAATATACTTACATTTTAACATTCAAAACAAAATAAGAAACATTCAAAAGACTCTCACCCTGTTTACCTCCACTCCTTTCTCCTGTGATTAATTTGTAGCCATTTTCATTAATTCATTGCTCTTATTCCAGTGTTTATGTAAAGCTACATAAATATTTTCATTTTCCTTCTTTCTTACACAAAAGATAGCATACTGTATGCACTATCCTCCACCTTGCCTTCCTCATTAAAACAGTACCTCGTAGGCAATACTCTGTGTCAATGCATAGAGTTCGCCCTCGTTCCCTTTTTACAGCTGCGTGGTATTCCATTGTGCGCACGGGTGTATCACAGTTTAACTTGTTTCCTCCTGAGAGGCATTTGAGTGGTGTTGGGACTTTAGCTATTATAAAGTATGTCACAATGACTGATGCTGAACACGAGTCATTTTGAACCCTTAGACTAGGTCCCAGAAGGGAGACTGCTGGTTTGAAGGACAAAGGCACCTGGACAAAGGCAATGCAAATATTGCCAGATTCCCCTCCACGGAAGTTGGGTCATTCTGTGCCCTAACAATGTCTGAGTCCCCAGAGCCTCAGAAAAAGGGTGTGTCGTTAAACTTCTAGATTTCCCCTGCACTGCGCTGAAAAATGATTATCTCCCTAATTTGCATTTTTCTTAAAAGTGAGGTTGAGCATCTTTTCTTGTGTGTAAGAGCCATTTGCATTTCTTTCTGTGAACTATATTTTCATATCCTTTGACCCCAAATTGGACCCCTTTTGCTTTGGTCTTGACCAACATTCTTGAAAAGCTGAGAAGAAAATAATCAGTTGCAAATACTCCCATATTCTAAAATGACAGGCCCTTAACCCAATATCCAGGATATGGCTTAAATTGAAAAGGCTGAAAGAAGTTGTTCTTTAGAGAAAGCTATTGGCGTGCTGGGCACTTTTTCCCTCCCCCACCACTATGGTAGGTATACGGGGTCTTCCTCAGTGCAATCCTGGAAAAAGGAGCTCCAAGGGGACCTCCACTTAGAGAATCTGACTTGCTCCCCCTAAAGCTTCAGCAGACACTGTGGCCTGGTATCTGATTCCAAGATTCAGAAACCCACATGTCAAGCAGCTGAGGCTGTCTGGCCAACAAAAAGTGGGAACCACATTATAGCAAGCCACACTTCCACCGAGGGAAGGACAAAGGGTCTAATGAATAAGAAAACTGGTCTGTGACTGGAGCTATCCATGGGGCAACTGTCCCCTCAGCGTGGCAAGGGTCTGGGAGCTCCAATGGGTCAGGCAGATACCCTAGAAAATAGCACCACGAGAGGAGCCCTCCTGGTGAGAAAACACCAATAAGGAGAGCAATAGAGGCTGTGGGATGCGTTTTCAGGAGCAGAGCTAAAGTGGTAACTGAGGATAACAAAATACAACAAAATATAAAGTATAAGATGTACACAACAAAAAGTAAGCATAAATTACCTTGCAAGTTGAAGACTAGAATGCTCCAGACACACACACATACAAAAAATTAAATGGAAACACATATCATGTTTTGAAAGAGGAACACTCTTTATTTAACATACCCCCAAGAAATATATTAAGATTTTTGAGGGAAACTTAACCAAATAATTCTTTAGTTTACATGTAATAAATATGTACACATTAATGATAAAAGCTGAGAACACTCTGAGGGTTAACAGCAAAAAGGGATAACTTGCTTTCACTTGGTATTAAAAAAACTCTATTTCACAGTTACAGCAGGTGTTACTGGCACAGAAACAGATCAGTAGAACAAAAAGGAAAGCTCAGAAATAGACTTTAGTATCTAATTTAGTATATGATTCAAATCACTAAGGGAAAAACTAACAGTCAATGAATATTCATAGGACAACAGGCTAAGCCACTTAGCAACAATAATAAAAAGATTCCCGCAACCTCATTCCTTATACTAAAATAAACTTCAGATGGATTAAAGATTTCCATTTTTTAAAAACTTCTGCATTCTATTTCTTACTTTGAGATTGGAAGTTCTGAGCATGGGACCAAGGACAAAAACCATAAGGACTAGACCGACACATTTGACTATACAAATGTAAACTGCTTGTGTGGCAATGCACGATACGAACACAGGGAGGGAACTGACGCAGCTAAGAGTGAAAATTACTGTGCCACCAAGGGCTTTTTCAAATCAGTAAAAGACAAAAATGCCAAATACTGGGAAAAAAGGTGATTCACCAAGACAGAATTAGAAACGACTGATCAACATGCAAAACAGTCAGAGAAGTGCAAATAAAACACCGACACATCAGGCTTCACCTACCAGATTAATGAAGATGAAAGGTATCAAAAATGTCCAGTTGTACTGAGGCTTTCTGCAGGTGAGAGTATAAACCTGTATAAACTTCCTATGAGGTTCCTATGACAATACACAGTAAATATAAAATGTAAATAGTGGTTTTCACTATGACAGTTTCACCTCTAGGAGTTCAGCCTAAGTAATAGCTGCATGCAGTGATGCAGAATTGTGTAAGGATAGTAAACATCTGGAAACTCTCTAAATGCACGATAGAGTGGTGGTTAAATGAATTACAGTACGAACTTTCAATGCACTCATTATACCATGAAAAACGTGTCCAGGGCATGTTGATGAGTCAGAGAAACATATTACAAAACTATATGCATAGTCTGTCCCCATTTTGGAAAAAAAGGAAAGAAGGAAGAAGGGGGGGAAAGTTGTGCCAAAGAAGTATGGATGTGGATACAGCCATACACGCACAGTCGTACACACGCACATCACCAAAATGATTCATTCTCTTTCTTTTTGAAACAATGAGCATGCACTCCTTTTTATTTGATGTTTCATTGTATCACCAGCCCACAAGCTTCAGAACAGGAAAAGGCACACCCTTGTTCCTCTCCCACTTCCACTGTTTTGTTCTTAGATAAATACAGGGTCTGGCACAAATAATGCCCCCTTTTTTTTATTACAAAACCTTTTATTACAAAATCATAAGCATGTAATTCTGTAACATAACGATATCACACTTAAGCACACCCTATGACATTTTAGGTGAAATGTTCACATAAAACCTATAAATTATCACACCCACACTCAACCAGGCATTACTTCTGCTGGACCCTACAGAAGGAAAACATAGAAGAAGGTTTAGAAAATCAGAATGTGAGCTTAGCAATAAAAAAGGAGCACTTCGAATTCTTATATTTTTTATTTATTTTCTTTAAAATTAACTTCATTCAAAGTTAACATGGGATTTTCAGATAATTACTTTGGCTCTGGTCTTAAGTACCGAGCTGCAAGTTCAGGTCTTGAGTTGGAGGGGGGACTATTACCTATTTCCCCTAATTAACTTCCATCCACCGTTTGGTTGTTTGTGATGGGGGGAAGTACTTTATAGTGAAAAGACAGGTATAAAATGACATGTACTATAATATTGTAAAGGCACCAGTTAAGATAGATAGATAGATAGATAGATAGATAGATAGATAGATAGACAGACAGACAGACAGACAGGAAGGATACGTAAAGGCCTGACACTCCCAAGAACCAAAAGCGCTGTCTGAACATCAGCTCAAGGCCTATCAAATCCCAGGAAGGGGAACTAGACTTGCAGTCAGAAGTCTTGGCCCAATTCAAGTCACGCGTCTGTCTGAACCCATTTCTCTGTTCTAAAGAGGGGAAACAGTCACCCCTGTCATTCCCACTACACCACACAGAACTATTGTGAGAATGAAATGAAAGAACACACACAAACAAAACCAATGGTGGAGAGGAATAAAAACCATGGGCACACACAATCACACCAACAGTGAGCCAGGGAACAATCCGCTCCATATCTGGGCAACCCCCCAATTTTGATTCCCTGTCGAGAAGGGAGCTAAGACTGGATCTTAGTCCCCAATCTGCACACTGTCCCCAGGGCAGCTGGTAGGAAAGACCCTTCCTGTCTCCATCTCCACCTCAGGACCCAGCTTTAGTTGGTGGCACTCACTCCCCACCTCTGGGTCCAGCCTAACCCGTCCTCTGACAGAAGGACCCACGTTCTCCCAGGAAGACCCACTGTTAGTCCCCTGAGATGCCCTCCCCGCTTAACCAGCAACCCACTTGGAAAAAAACAAAAACAATATGGTGGTAAAGCTACAAGGTGAATTTAGGAAAATCAGAGCTGCTTTCATATTTACAAGAAAGCTATTAGGACAGAACTGCAGAAAAATAGCACATCCTTTTTGCAAATGCTCAGCCTGCTTCTGTTAGGGATTAACACTGACTCTGTTATAATTTGAAACATTTAGAAGTGACAAAGACCATGTTTTTTCTATTTTAGTACTTTTTGCATGAACTGTTTTGGTATTTCTACACTGCATCCAAAAGTACATTTTACTTAATATTTTACTTAACAGTTACTTTAACTAGAAATTTTTGATGCTAAGCAAGTGGATTTCTTTTGTTTGTTTTTTTTTTCAATGACAATTATGCTAAATTTCCATGTGGACAACTGTAGCTTATTTGACAGTTAATCCCAGAGCTGCAAATTAGGGAGGGCACAGCTATGGAAACATATGGTGTTTATGAACTGGTTAAAAAAAAAAAAAGGAGGAGGAGGAGGAATAGCAGAAGGAGGAGAGGGGAAGGCCTAGATTCTCTCTTGGGATAGAGGAGGCTTTGAGGAAAATCCTTACTCATCAGAGATCCTACCCTGGACTATTACAATAATGCATAATGTGTCCAAATTTAATGTGAGCTGTGAAAATAGTATGAGTTTAAATTGTTGCACATAAAAATGAAAGGTAGAAAGCTATTTGTATTAGCCTGTTGAGAGCTCTACTCTATAATTCACTTGAGATGAGAGCAAGAATGGTTCTAAATGTTGGTCCTAAGTTGTAGTCTGAGGTAGTACTTCGGAGGACAAAGGACAATTATTCCTAATACTGCCTAACACTGACAGGGGCCGGGGCTGACAGCTGGCACTGAGCCCCCCAGTGGCCGGGTATTACTTCCACCTCTCGGACTCTTCCCAACTGAATGGATGTGCTTTGGGCTGAAACCCCCAGTGCGGAGCAACTTCACAGACAGTTTCCGCCTGTTCCTATTGTCTCCTCCTCTGCTTACAAGCCCAGGATCCTCAAATCTGCCCAAGTTCTTACACGTGTGCCCAGAGGTTGTACAACACAACCGTGCTCCTGTTGCCTCCCCATGCTTTTTCTTCTCCAGGCCTAGGAAGGGCAGGAGGAGGAGACCCTGTACTTAGAGAAATCATAAGCCTCTGCCTTTCTTTTTCATTTGCTACTGAGCCTTGGAGATCACACTGTCAGGTAGGAAGGAAAGTTAAAGAATACTCATTCGGGCTTTAAAAGTCAAAGCTACTACACTGCATCTGCAAATTCAGCACAGTGACAGGGGGCCCAGGATGGCTTACACCTAACGGGTCAGGGCTCATGAGAGGGCACGGTCATAGTTACCGAGGTTGTAGATGAAGGGACTGATCGGGTCACCCACATTGTTCCCCTGTCCCTGTAAGCACTTGGGTTCCACCATGGGCTTGAGATTGTTTTAGGCCGGTGTTACCACATGGCCACTGAATCTAACAAGAGGCAGGGAGCATTTTTACAAGACCTTCATTAATAAAAAAATTAACCAAGTCTGTTATAAATATTCATATGCCAGAGAGGAACTGTCTAAATTCATCGACAATTTTTACTGGGATGAACACTTACAGCTTTTGAATACTTTAGACTAGTGGAACTGTACCAAACAGACGTGGCGGGGAACTTACTGGAGTGGCCAGGCCGGTATATTTCCTAACTAGCTGTCAATTAATTTTAGAAAAAGGGCTGCTTCTAAAGTGTTCGACAAGTTTGCCTGTGTCAATGATCGCCATCTTTTTCAATGCCCTCCTTCACAAAGTCAAATTTGAACCTAAACTTAAGTCTATCTCATTGCTTATTGTAAGAGAATAGATTCCAAATTATTTAACAGAGATGCTACAAAATAAAACTCAAAGACCCTCTTGCATTCAATGTCCAGAGAAGCTGTCTCTCCGGCATCACTCAGAAGAAAATGCAGGCCCAGCCCACGTGATCAGTAGCCCATGGTCAAGATTCCATTGTATATCAAGGGTCTCAAGTTCACAGGCACAGAATTGGTCATGCAGCAGGGAAGACGTCAGCAATTCCTGAGTTTCCTCCTTTTTGGGGGGTTCCACAGAGAGAGCCCCATCTTGAATCCAGGAATGGGGCCAAGCAGGGAACGAGGAAAGTCTGCAGGCCCTGCCACACACCTGGGCAGAAGGTGCTGTGTGCAGGCACCTGAGAAGCTGTCATAACATCTGCCCCGACAGCAGTGCATCTGCCACGCGTAGCACCCATTTGCAATCTAGACATGGAAGAGGAAAAGAGAGGCCATTGACACACTTTGGTTTTCCCACAGTGCACCCCTCAGAGTAACCTATGCCCATTCATGAGAAGCTGCGCAAGAGATCAGCCATGGTGACTCTGTGAGTGGCCAGGGCCGCCATCACCGACCTTGCTCTTCTCCGGAGACAGGAGTGCATCCCCCCAACCCTAAGGTGCAGTGACTCACGCCTTCGGCCTGCTGAGTGTCTGCGGAGCCCAGAACACCCTCCACCCACATCACTTTGATCCTCCTCAATCCCAGCTGTTCTTCCTGCCTCCAACCCCATCCCCTGCCACTCCACTCATTTCTCAAAAACAGTCTCACATACCACACTGCTAAGAAGGAGAGGAATGCGAGGATAATCACAACAGCCATGGAGCCCAGCCCAACGCCTGCCATCTGCTGCAGCGTGAGCGACGAATCTGCGGGACAAAACCACACACTGTGAGGTGCACAGCCACCTGCACTTGCTCTGTTTTAACCCCGAGATTGGCCCCATTCAACAAACCATACCCAGAATGCCCAGAGTGCTTCTTGCCCCCTGGGTTTGCCCTGAGGATGTAGGGCCTCAGTACAACTCAGCTCCAGGGTATTTCTAAAAAGGAAGCATAAAAGCAGGAAACATTCAAGTTGCAAGGAGTGAAAAAAAAAACTGATCTTTCCTAGCTTACAAATGCCGCATCCTGTGTTGCTTTTGTGGGTCTCTCAAGTCAATTACACTTGATTGACTTTTATGGGCAGTTTTCCTTTGCATCGAGGGAGAAGTCATTCTGATATCACTTGAATTTTTCCCTTGAAAAATGACAGTTAGCTGCAGTAGGTGAATATAGCAAACAAATCCTCTCTGCTGGATAGTTATCTGTCATTTTCCCTACATATCAGCAAGAGTGGTACCTCCCAGCTCTGCTCAGCAGGTTACCATGAGGATAAAATACAAAAATTGATGTAAAAGACCTTTGAAAGACATAAATATTTCTACTTGGAATGCTTCACATGCCAACTGCGGGAGATCCCTGGTTAATACATGTGAAAATACCCATGTGTGAGTTGCACATTTGGGCCCAGTGACTGAATCAGAGTATCACACTTTAAACGAATGGTCTTGTTTTAATTTGCAAACACTAACTTAGCTTGTACTATGTGTCAGGCACTGTTCTAATTATCTTTCTTAAGCACCCCGTGGGTACTCTAATAATAGGAACAGGTATTATAATAATAGTACACCAAGTATCATTATTATTATTATTCCCACGTTACAGTTAAGGAACTAAGGCATAGAATGGTTAAGCAACTTGCCCAAGGTCACCCAGCTAGCAAAGGACAGAGCCAGAATTCCAACCCAAACTGGCTGGCTCCAGAGTCATTGCTTTTGACCACAGTGCCATGCCTTCCCCCTGCGTATCTAACTGCTCTGTCTGCAGCAGAGTAGGCCCCTCCCCCCTACAAGTCAGGGGTGCAGGCCCTGACCTTTGCTCTGTAGGCCAATAGGAATGGGGCCTTGGGCTGCAGTAGTTCAAATTCCTCTTTGGAAGAATAAAAGTCTGTGTGACATGGTGCTACCAGACATTGAAGAGATATTAAGGGCTGACTCTGTATGTATAGAATTAAAATAAAAATATCACCAAGCCATGGAATAGATGTAAGAAAGTGGAACCAAGTCCAAATTTGACAGATGATTTGCTGGGCTGTCACTGTTCACATATCAAATTATTTCATTATTTTGTACCCCCTTTTACTAATGCCCCAGGGATGTGCTTATTCTGCCCCTTGGATAATCCAGCGCTGCTTTGGCACAGCTGGAAACAGCAAGCAAAGATCTGTTACCAGAAAAGGCAAGGGCCTTGAGAGGAAAAACAGTAGCCCCTGGAGTTGAGATCCTCAAAACCCAGATGACTTGTTTCCTGGCAGTGAATGAGGCGTGCTGGAGAGTAGTTCAAGGTACTTAACGTTTTCATCATCTAATCTGCACTGTTCAATACGGTAGTCACTAACCACAGTGTAGATATTTAAATCTAAATTAATCAAAATGAAAATTCAGTTCCTTTGCCATACGATTTTAAACACTCAATTTCTAGTACACATTTCAAATCAGTAGTCAGGCCAGTGGCTACAACATCGGAGCTCATAGCCTTGAAATCATTCCACGGCTGCAGAAAGTTCTGTGGAGCGGCACCGCCCAGATCTCAACAAGCAGGTTAAGAGCAGTGTGGTTCTACTGGAGACACGGCACAGTCACTGTCCCCAGCAAAAGCAGCCGTGGAATAGACCTCTTGCTAAAGAACCCTTCAAGATTCCTTAACTTGGAAAGTGTTGTCAGGAGACTTTGTAGAAAAACATGGCTTGTATTGTTTGGCTACATTTAGTATTCAGAAGAAAAAGACCTTGACATTTTAAAAAACTATATTATGAAATGAAAGAAGGAGCTCTGTGGTTAAATTAGAAATTGGAGAAAAATAAATGGGGAAGTGACTTCAATCAGTATATATTAAACAGTAGAATATCAGCATAGGAATGAATACATTGGAACAAAATGGAAAGGCGTTATTGAATTCACTTTCCATTGCCGCTTCATAAAGTACCATAAACTTAGCAACTAGCACCCACTTATGAGCTCACAATTCTGTGGGTCAGTAGTTCAGGCACATTGTGACCAGGTCTGCTGCTCAGGGTCTTACAAGGCTGCAATCAAGATGTCAGATGGGCTGCATTTCTCTGTGGGGGCTCTGGGCAAGAATTTGTTTCCCAGCTACTTCAGGTTATGGGCTAAAGTCAGTTCCTTGCCACTGCAGGACTGAGATCCCCTAAGAAAAGACAAGTGGACTAGTTGCTCTAAAGTACGGCAGAATGGCTAAAGAGAAAAAGAGATAGAAATCCTGTCCGTGGAGCAAACTTAAAAGCTTCAGGACAAAGAGGTGAGAGTTCTAGCCAAGATGGAGTAATAGGTAGAAACATTTCACTTCCTCACACAACCAAAAGAAGGATAACAACCAATTTAAAAATAAAAACAAAAAAGCAACCAGAACAGCCAGAAAATCAAACTGCATGGAAGTCCAACAACCAAGGAGTTAAAGAAACATTCATCCAGGCTGCTAGAAGGAGCAGAGACTGGCAGCTGCATGGAGGAGAGGGTACGCAGCAAGGCGGCAGACCACGTGAGCGAGGCAGGGGTTGGTGGACCTGGGTGGTCCAACATTTGGTGGGGATAAGCCATGAAGAACAACTGGGGAATGAGACAGACCTTGAAACCCAGGGTTTCAGCACAGGAAATTAGACTCAAAACCTCTGGGTGTAAGAACCTGTGGAAATTGTATTGGTGGGAAAAACTCCTAGTCTCACAGCAGAGTCCATTAGAGAGATGCACAGGGTCCTAGAATATACACAAACCTGCTTACCTGGGAATCAGCACTTGAAATGGCACAATCAGCTTGTGGTACTCGAGGGAAGTGATAGAATGTGGTGTGAGAGCTGAGCAAACAGCTTTGTTCCCTCTTGGACCCCTCCCCACCACAGTGCCACAATGTAGTGACGTAGTGACGTGGGTCACCCGGCCCTGGTGAATACCTAAGGTTCCACCCCTTACAATACAACAGGTGTGCCCAGACAAAGAAAGATGTCCCAAATGAAACAACAGATCAAAACTAAGAAGAAAAAGAACTAAGTAATGAAGAGATGGATAACCTATGGGATCCAGAGTTCAAAACACTGGTCATCAGATGCTCAAAAAAATGATTGAATTTGTTCACAAAATAAAGGAAGAAGTGAAGCCTATGCAAAGTGAAATAAAAGAAAACATACAAGGAACCAACAGTGAAGGGAAGGAAACCAGGACTCAAATCGACAATTTGGAACAAAAGGAAGAAATAAACATTCAACCAGAAGAGAATGAAGAAACAAGAATTCAAAAAAAAAAAAAAGGAGAGGCTTAGGAACCTCTGGGACAGCCTTAAACATTTCAACATCCAAAACATAGGGATGTCAGAAGAAGAGGAAGACCAAGAAATTGAAAACTTATTTGAAAAAATAATGAAGGAGAACTTCCCCAGTTTGGTGAAGGAAATAGACATGGAAGTCCAGGAAGCACAAAGAGTCCCAAAGAAGTTAGACCCAAGGAGGTCACACCAAGGCACATCATAATTAAATACCCAAGATTAAAGATAAGGAGAGAATCTTAAAAGCAGTGAGAGAAAAGGAGACAGTTACCTACAAAGGAGTTCCCATAAGGCTAGCAGCTGATTTCTCAGAAGAGACCTTGCAGGCAAGAAGGAGCTGGAAAGAAGTATTCCAAGTCATGAAAAGCAAGGACCTACATCCAAGATTACTCTATCCAGCAAAGCTATCATGTAAAATGGAAGGGCAGATAAAGTGCTTCCCAGATAAGCTTGAGTTAAAGGAGTTCATCATCACCAAGCCCTTATTATATGAAATGTTAAAAGGACTTATCTAAGAAATAGAAGATCAAAAATATGAATAGTAAAATGACAACAAACTCACAACTATCAACAACCAAATCTTAAAAAAAAAAAAAACAAGCTAAGCAAACAGCTAGAACAGGAACAGAATCACAGAAATGGAGATCACATGGAGGGTTATCAGTGGGCGGGGGTGGGGGGAGAATGGGTAGAAAAGGTACAGGGAATAAGAAGTATAATTGGTAGGTACAAAACAGACAGGGGGAGGTTAAGAATAGTATAGGAAATGGAGAAGCCAAAGAACTCATATGTATGACCCATGGACATGAACTGAGGTGGGTGGGGAATGCTGGAGGGTGGGGTGGGGGTGCAGGGAGGTGGGAGATAAAGGGGAGAAAAAATTAGGACAACTGTAATAGCATAATCAATAAACTACACTTTAAAAAAATAAAATACTACCCACAAGGGAAAAAGAAAAGCTTCAGGAAGAAGATGGCACTTAATCTTGAAGAACAGATGAGATTTCAGTAAAGCAGAGGGCAGTGCAGGTGGAAGTAAGCATGTAATCATATGAGCAAAGACATAAGGAGAAAAGGCAGAGGCCATATCCCGCAAAGAGCTGGTGTACAAGTTTGCATGGAGAAGAATGGGAGATGCAACTAGAAAGGTACATTGGTGTCATACAGAGGCCTCGGAAACGGGATTAAAGAGTAATGCAGAACTGTGGAAAACCGTCAAAGGAAACACTAAAATCAGAGAGGTATGCCCAAGGTGTAAAATGTGGGCTGCAAGAGAAAAAGTAGTCACTGACTCAGAGGTTTCTGCCTACAACTGAAGAATGTTCCTTGATTATAGCTTATCATTTTGCACATATCAAATGACCTCACTTTGTGACTCAAGAAATCACAGACTCATAGCACTTTGTGGCTGGAAGGGATCTCAGGGATCTCAAGGATCTCAGAAAAGGGCATTGAGAATCAGCCAAGTTAAATATAATTTCAAAGACATTCGGCTGATTAGTAGCAGATCTCAGGCAAGAGAGCCCAGGCCTTTGCATTTCCCATCAAACAAACTGCTGTTTCCCTGGTAATCATCACAAAGCTCCTTTAGCGTCACTTTGTAAAAGGTAAACACCATAATTCATGACAGGGCAAGGTCAAGAATGGGGCTGTTGCTTGGCCCCATGAGTGGAATGGAACAATTTCTCTTATTCACAGAAGAAACTGCCAGAGGTTAGTACACAGCCCAGGTTAATTATGTACATAGGAAAACATATGCTAGAATTCCCTTCAGAATTCTGACATCACCATGGTGTTCTGTTACCTCCACAGCTTTCCAATAGTTTGAATTCAAGGTGCAAACTCGCTCTCAATGTTGGTTCTTAATTTGAGAGTCGGGGAAAAGGCACTTAGATATTTCCAAGGCAAAACCCTTCCTATTTAACTTAATCACGGTAGAATGCAGCCAGCTCTTTGGCCACTTCTGCCCAGTTTGAGTGTCTGTCAACCATGCCAAACCATTGCAGAAAGCAGTGAAATCTGGAAGTGATTGTTTCTGTGTCTGCCTGGGATACTTGCACAGCCCCATTCTTCTGAAAAAGCTACTCTTTTCTTTGTGGCAACTCCATTCTCACCCTTTGAGCTTTAGGAAACAAATTGGCAGAAAAATTTCCCAATGTTGGAATGTGTGGTTGTTTCTTATGCCCTCATTAAACCCAAGCAAGGGAGCTTAGCCTATCCGCACAGGGAGAGGTAACAGCGCACATCTTTGTTAAGAGAGGTGCTCACTTATTGTGCTAAGTGAGTAAGTCAGACAAAGAAAAACAAATACTATATGACCTCACTTATATGTGGAATCCAACAAAGGTGAACTCATCAAAATAGAGAATAGAATGGTAGTAGCTAGGGGCTGAGGGGTCAGGGAAATGGAAAGATGTTGATGTAAGGGGACAAACTTCCTACTATAAGATGAATAAGTTCTGAGGATCTAGTGACTATCGTTAACAATCCTGTATTATAAACTGGAAAGTTGCCAGGAGAGTGTATCTTAAATGTTCTCTCTCTCACACACACACACATATAATGAGATGTTGGTGGTGTTAAGTAACCTTATTGGGGTTATCATTTCACAATATACATGCACACCAAATGACCACATTGTATACCTTAAACATATACAATGCCGTGCTAATTATATGCCAGTTCTATCTCAATGGAGCTGGAGATACGAGAGAGAGGAGAGAAGCCCTGGCGGTCTAATAATATGTCATCAAAGATGGCTGGCGGTCAGGCAACATGCCTTCCCAACTGAAAAATCAAGTCCTCCACCCTTGATGAAATTGGAGTGAGTAGAGATAAAAAGAGGGGAAATAAGATTAGGGGGTAAGCAGACAAACCAAAGAAGCCTAATCCCCCAGGTCCCTCTCAAACATTTCCTGCTAAGCACCCTGTACTGACAGGGTAGGGTAACGTGCCATTTGCTGGAATCCCCCTGGAAGCCAGGTTACATCAGCTCTTCCTCACCTCCCCAGCCTATTGTTTTATGCAGCTCCGAGTAAGGGAAGGAATGTAAGGGGTTAAACTGAGACTGCGAGCTAAGGGCAGAATTCCTCAGGCTGTTGCTGGGACTTATAAACCGCAAGGAAAAGGTCCAGATTCAAAGGTCATAAACTTGACAAGATTTCTGGTATTAGCTACAAACTAATAGAATTCTGGGAATCAAATCCACTGGCAGGCTGCCTTTTGGTTTAAAGAAAGAAAGGCACTGCTAGGGAAATCCCAGCCGGGAAAACAAGGACAGGCGTGGCTCAATCCCTAAGGCAAAGCCCCTGCAGGGAGAGCTGTGAGCGGGGAGCAGCTTTAAACTGTCCAGCACTCACAGAGCTCCTCCCAGCTGCATCGCTCAGGTGTGGCTTTGGAGGAAATGGACAAGGGGACTCTCCCACGGGGCAGAAAAACCAAGGCAGCCCAACTGCCTGACCTAGGGACCCATTCTGCTGCCAGGGCAGGGGAGGCTTGCTTTTCCCGCCCAGCATGATGGGGTCATCGTTACAGGCCCCCTGACCAGTGCACCGTACTTTATCTCTTCCTCCTTTCTAAGTGACAGCACTTCGTGTGTTTCTCTTCAGATTAGGTACTGTGGTTTGAGAATGGCTGAAGTTGCCACTTAGTCATGGATTACTCAACAGATCATGAGCAGCACATCTGGATTAGATCAAGAGGAACGGACCATGCCCAGAAACCTTGGTTTGGAACTGGGTGTAGTAACAGACCCACCTCTGAGTTATCCTTCCACTGGGGTTCCATTTTTGGTTACCTGGAGGGCAATTCCATTTTCTTACTGGAGGGTATCTTTCTTAACAGTATATATGTATGTGCGTGTACATGCTAAGCAGCCAAATGGTTGAAAGTGAGGGAACGTTGTGGCCTGCCAACCTGTCTTTCTGTCCTCTTTTCCCGATAGGGATCATGTTCCCCGCTCACTGCGACCCGGGTGGGGCTGTCAGTCACACTGGTCTGCCTCATACTGGCCATATGAATAAGCCCCAAACCCAAGGGGAGTAGATCATAGTACCCCACCGCCTATTAGCAGTGATGCATCCAACAGATAGGTACGTAACCTAAGAAAAAAGACTCTTTCCCTGAATTGAAAAACTTTCTGCTCCTACTCAGGTTGCTAAGCTGGGGCAGCTGGTACACCTGCCCCAGTTTAGCAATCCCTCACCATGATATGGCTTATAATCAAAGAAAATGAGGCCCACTCACATTTAGAAGCAGAGCAGAGATAAGAGACAGAAAGGGAGACTCCCACTCATGGTGTCAAGTCCCAGTTCCTGGGGCCCTGGGAATGCTGCTTTTGTAGGGATTCCATAAGCTCCCAGGCCCCAACCCCCATCCTTTTCAGCTATGGCTTTGCTTAAGCTAATACAAGATACATTTCTGTCACCTGTGATAATCTCAAAAGAAATATCATTAACATAACTTGATGCTGCAGATTGGACATAGAAACAAGGATAGCACTTGAGGCAGAAAATGGTTTTACCTTTCACCTGAGCCCAAACTGCGCAGGAGCATCTTCTCACCTATAAAGGAAAACACAGCAACATGTTTAACTAGACAGCACAGGCTGCTGGTTGAAATAGCCCACTTCAGCCCTCCAAGTTTCAGGGTTTTAGCCCTTAATTTGGGCTACGACATCTTCAACGTCTCATCTAGCTCCAACATATTACAACTTAGCCATATGATCACCAAGTGGTCAGTGGACTGGCAAGTAACCCCAGGGCGCACTTCCACAGCTTTCCACGGATCTCAGGAAGCATACGCTGCGGGGCGCCAACAGGCACGGCAGGAAGTTTCACCGCCCTCGCCAGCTCTGAGCAACTGGCATCGACTGCCTGGAGAATGATGTTGAAAAAGATTCTGAGGACCCATCCAGGTTCAGCAGGAAGCTTTGATGCATGTGATACACAACGTTATGAGAACTCCTGGCAGAGAGTAATACTTCACCTATCTAGGTAATACTTATCTGGCTACCACATTTACCAAAAATGTAGCCAAGAACCAGGAAGAAAGCAGAAAGAACACATAGGAAAGCTCATCTGTGGTCGCAGAGACTCACAGACTCACTGGAATGGAATGCCTTCTCTTCTTCTCTCCCACTGTTGTTATTTTATGCATACTTGTCTGTTAGGAATGCTGAGATTACTGTCTATGATGAAAGGCAGCAAAATATTCCCCAGAGGAAACTGAATAGCAGGGATTAAAGAAAGATTTTCCAACTTCAGTTGATATTCTCTTTCAAGTGACAACCTTGGGCATTTTTATTTCATTTAAAAAAATGACACAAAATATTTACACTGAAAAATTCTGGGGAAAGTTTAAAATGCCTACAAGGTTTTGACAGTGATGAAATTTTGCCTGA
Organism: Anoura caudifer; assembly: GCA_004027475.1. Lineage (NCBI taxonomy): Eukaryota > Metazoa > Chordata > Mammalia > Chiroptera > Phyllostomidae > Anoura > Anoura caudifer. The sequence continues at coordinate 83,770 of PVKU01001897.1, read as the reverse complement.
TGCTAAGGGCATCGAGTCCATCTGACAAAAGATAATACGTAGGAGTAACCAGTGAAGGACGTATTTCAAGATAATTGTGAAGAAAAAAAGGCCACACACAGCAAGGCAGTTACTAGGGAATTGTGGGTATTAAAAGAGAGAAATTGGCAGGGACAGGTGAAGAAGGGAGCTCATTAAAATGAAGTGCCTTGATGAGATTTGTACTTTATAAAACCCATCTGTCAGTAGTAGGGAGAAAGGTGATAGGCAGAACAAGGGACAGGAAGGTGAGTTAGAAAATTGACACTCATGCAAGAGATGTCGAAGGCTAAACAATGCTAATGAAGAAAGGGAAGTGATTTTAAAGAGCATTAAGGTGATAGAATTGACACCATATGATGATGGACTGGATAAGAAGATAAGAAAAAGGGAGAAGACAATTATTTTCACATTTCTGTCTTAGCAACTGGGATCATGGTAATACTATTCATTGGGACAGATACCCAAAGAGGGGAAAATGAAGGCCTTGGAAAACTCACACTTCCTGATTTCAAATTCTACTTACAAAGCTACAGTAATCAAAACATTGTGGTTTCAAGGGAAGAAAACATAGAGGAAAAGCTCCATGAAATTGGATTTGGCAGTGATTTCTTGGACATGACACCAAAGGCATGGGCCACAAAAAAAAAAAAAAATGCACTTCATAAAAATCAAGAATTTCTGTTCCTCAAAGGACGGTATCAAAAGATTAAAAACTCAACCTACAGATAGAACAAAAATATTTTCAAGTCGTATATCTCAAAAGGGATTAATATCCAGAATATATAGAGCTCCTAAAACTCAATGGAGAAATAATTCAATTAAAAATTGATAAAAGACTTAACCATTTTTTCAAAGAAGATATACAAATTATCAAAAGCATATGAAAAGTTACTTAACATCACTAACCGTCAGGGAAATGCAAACCCGAACCACAAGGAGACAGCACCTCACGTCCATTAGGACGGCCATGACCAACAGAAAACAGCAAGTGTTGGAGAGGACGTGGAGAAAACGAAAGCCTTGTGAACCCTTGGTGGGAGTGTAAAATGATGCAGCTGCTGTGGAAAACAGCATGGCAGTTCTTCGAAAAAAATTAAAAATGGAATTACCATGCGATGCGAAAATTCCACTTCTGGGTATATACCAAAGTATTCTGAAAGCAGGGACTCAAAGACATATCCGCACACCCATGTTCATGGCAGTATTATGTGTAATAGCCAATAAATGGGAGCAACCCAAATGTCCATCCACAGATGAGTGAGTAAGCAAGGTGTGGTATTCACATCCAATGACATACTTTCAGCCTTAAAAAGGAAGGAAATTCTGACACATGTACAGCATGGATGAACCTTGAAGGTATTATGTTAAGTGAAATAGGACAATCACACAAAAAGACAAATACTGTAGGATTTCACTTATATGAGGTACCTGGAGAAGTCCAGTTCACAGAGACAGGAAATAGAAGAGTAGGGTGTTGTTGGGGGACAGGGGTTATTTAATGGCTAGAGAGTTTCAGTTTTGCAAGATGAAGAGAGTTCTAGAGATTGGTTGCATAGCGATGTAAATGTACTTAATACAGTACTGAACTGCATACTTAACATTATTAAGATGGTAAATTTTATGTTATGTGTATTTTACCACAACTAAAAATAAATCACTACCACAATATGGGTATAATGGTTGCACAACCTTGTGAACACATTACAAAGCCATAGAATTAAACGCTTTAAGTGGGTAAACTCCATGGTGTGTAAATGGTATCTCAATAATGCTGTTTTAAAAAGAAAAATAAATCACTACTGATTTTAATATGACTGTAACACTAATGTATTTGAAACCCAGGGGGGAACTAATTGCAATTCACACACACAAGTCCACATAGAAACATTTTCCAAAGCCCCTCCCCCAAAGAACAAGCACGTGCTCTATTCAGCTGTATGAAAAAGAGGTAACAATGACACCACAGGAAAGTTTCCCATACGCTAGAATTTTTATTGCAACCTCCCATTTTATCTGTCATAGACTGAATGTTTATGTCCCCCAAAATTCATAGGTGGAGCCCTAACCCCAATGTGATGATATTTAGAGGTAGGGCCTTGCAAGGTAATTAAGTTTAGGCGAGGGCATGAGGGTTGGGCCCCCGGGATGGGATTAGCATCCACCTAAGACCAGGAAGCCGCCAGCGCTCACTCACTCTCCATCATATGAGGACACAGCGAGGAGATAGATGTCTGCAAGCCTGGAAGAGAGCCCTCATCAGGGAACCGAATTGGCCCGCACCTTAACCTTGGACTTCCCAGTCTCCAGAACCATGAGAAATACGTGTCTGTTGTTGAAGCCACTCAGTCTATGGTATTGTCTAATGGCAGCCACGCCCAGTCCGAGACTCTTCCAGACCAAAGCCTCAACCTGCGATGGCAGCTCTCTGACCACCTCTAGGCTGTGCTCAGACTGCACCTCCAGTGCTGCGTCTGTGCCATCCAGGGCCTCCAGGTGGCTCTCCAGCAGGAAGCCCTTGTCTACGTCACAAACACCTTTTGAACAAGTTCAGGGCACTATATTCTGGGCTTTAACCTTCTAATTCTTAACTCCTGTATTACTGTCACAAAACACTATCAGACCTCTTTGCTACTTGGACACAGTCTTAAAAGTAAACAGTGTAACATCAAACATGAATATGGCACATTAGACTTGTGTTCTATACAGAATTTAATGGAGTGTCTCAGTTTTAAATATGTGATGAACCGTATACTCGAAATGGCTCAAATTCATCAGTCAAGAGTCGTTTCTATTTTGTTAATATACTCTTTCCAGTTTCGATGACCAGTCCACATGAATTTCCACAAAACTGGACAGAGTTCTCCTAGGGCAACCATCACAATGTTTATTCCAGAAGATCTTCCATCCCTGACTGACTGATCCAGCTCTTGCTAATCTGCTTGTCCAGCTCATTATATTTATTTATTATGTGACGAGTATTAGGTTCTATGTTTCCTGAAAGGAAACTGCTGGAAGAACACAGCCCTGCTAAGGACAGGGGAGAGGAGGGCCTATCCACTAGCCATGGAAGTGATGAAAACTAGGGCAGGACTGAACTGAATCTGCCCTTCCCTCCTGTTTTCGGGAGAATGAGGGGAGGCAGCAGCCTGGCTAGAGGACAAGGAAGTGACAGAGAGGTCTAGAGATTCCTCTCCAACTTGGCTTTCAACAGCGTACCAGAATGAGGGCATCTGTGAAGCTCAAGAGGAAGAACCCAAACCAGGTCAGTCCCAACGCAGATCCAGCCCGGTCCCCCCAGGAAGTTCAACCATCACCCTCCAGAAAGGTGTCACCTGCCCATCCTTTATAAAGGCAAAGGATTCAACACATTCCTATGGTTATTGTGTGCAGTGCCCATCTCAAATGATGGAAAAACAAATATTCAAATTTCATGTGAAGAAGAAAACACAGAGTTCATAAGAGCTTTTAAAGAAATGTACCTTATTCCATTCGCTTATGATTCGTAATATAATGCAATAATCATTCCCTGTTTTCAAGGGTGCATTATAATATTTCCCATAATACAGCCTGTCTCCAACAGATATCTCCATGGCCTCCTCCGGAACAGCTCTGGCCAGTAGTTCTGCAGCCACGTATCCATCGGCAGAAGCATTGCTAAAAAACGAGGCAGCCCCTTGAGAATCACAGGAAAACGTGCTTTGGAGAGCCAGGGGAACCACTAACACCTGATAGGAACTGGAAGGAAAAAGAAAATGTCTATCAGACTCTTTCATGTGGGACTCATTCATTCATTTACTCATACTTATTGAGCGGCTGCAATGAGATGAGCACTTTTCTAAGCACTGGAGATACAATACTGGACCAAAAGGAAAAAGCCCTTGCCCATGTGGGATTGAGTCCGGCAGCTCCGGCAGTCAAGGAACTCCAGCTTTAAACCTACAGTGTGATTGCCAGATGACCCGGGGGAGGGATGTCTTCGAGTTCTGGCTGCTGGATGCCAAGGACATCCTCTTGAGCTGAGAGAAGTCCCACAGGTCGCTGCCTGCCCTGGGCATTGATCTAATCAGTGGTTTCCAGGTGGGCAAATAAAGCCCAGCTGCGGAAAGGGTTTAGCCGTCACACGGAGGCTGGCTGCTCACAAGAGTTAATGTACTAAGCCTGCAGACAGGCTCCAGGAGATCACATGGTAGCCTAACATGGAACTCATGTGATTAACATTCCCTGCAGTTCACAGAGCGATACTGAAGTTCATGTGAGATCAATGAGAAGCAAGGAGTGCAAGGTCACCACGGGTTAATCCAGTCTGACGACATTCTGAAATAGCCAGAAGGGTGAAATGTCACATGTATATTGTGAAACTGTTCCCTAACTGTGGGTACAGACACACATTGGCAATCAGGTGTCATTTTGTCATGTGTTCTCTTATTTATCCCACCAAATAGAAAACCTGTCAGTGAAAGGAAGCCGAATAATAAAATTCCACTGAGCATGAATCAGGCCTTCCTTTTTATTACCATCTACTCAGGACATAGCTCCTGCCTCTGGTACAGTCATTGTCTGAACATCTGCTTTCTCGATCGGGCTTGATAGCAGGAATCTGAGTGATTCACTCCTATATCTTTGCAAGTCCTTACACAGGCCTTTGGCTGTGACCGACTCCCTGTTAATGTTTCCTGAGTTAAAATTTCAGCAAAGAGGAAAAATATGCATCAACACAAGATATGATTAGGGGGATTTCCAAATCCTGTTGTAGGCCACACAATCCTGTTTTACCAGCAAACGTACCCTTCCTGTTCCTCATACCTAATGTTCGCTAAAGGCCCACAAGGGTTCAGCAAAGGGAGCCCTCCCCCACAGCATGTGTTGGACTTGGAAAGTCTCCATTCTGAGCATCACAGGTCCTTGGGGCCCTGATTTTCACAAAGTCCGGGTTCACTTTTGGCAAAGGTTTTCCAGGAAAGGGACAAAGTAAAGCCTGCAGGACAATGAGGTGTCACTGCCATCACCAGTAAACATTTACTAAGCACCCACTGCCTGTGAGGGATGACCTATAACAACATACTTTCCTGGGGACTCGAAGGTGTCCCTGTGATTCATGGCTGCGGGGAAGAAAGTAAATGTTGCGTAGCCCCATCCTGTCCATAAGCGTATCTTCAAACCCCTCTCATCTTTCCAGGTAGGGGGTGGTGTTCAAGTGCACCCCCTATTTGACTCTGTACATTGCCCACGAAAGGCACTATTCACTCGGCAGAAAGCAGTCTCCCCAGTTAGTGTGATAATCACCTGAGCTGCTGGATAATTATACAGATTTCTAGCCCCCATCCCAGACCCACTGAATCCAAATCTCCCAGAGTAGACTCTGAGACTTTGTCTTGCTGATAAAGCAGCCCAGGTGATTCTTGTCATCTCACAAGTGTGGGAGACACCGTCATTGAGAGAGCCCAGGAACAGGCCCTCATCCACCCAAGTTCACCAGGGGAAGGATGAAAGCCTCGGTCCAGAGCCCCTGCTTTACCATGTGTCCCAGGCCACTGCCCTTTATCAACAATGCACAAAGCAGATTCATGCCTGCCTCACACACTGGCCACGCTGCTACCCCCAGTTCAAATCAGATATAGTAGTCAGGCCGAGGAAACCACCCCACCGCCTGCTGGTAATTAGCCCTGATGATGTTTTAGGGGTGTAGTCATGGCTGTTGGAAACATGGATGTTCTAGAAGGACTTTTCCCCTCTTTCTCATCACCACCCTCCCTTGAATGACTCACAGATCTCCACTTCCTGTTTTGGAGGCTTAGGTCTGCAAAGCCCCAAGGGCTGACTGTCATTGGCTTTTCTTTATGCCTTAGGTCATTATTTGGCCCAAGTATCACATGTGCTCTTGCAAATCCTCTTAGGAAGTGATATCACAACTTCTGTTCTGTTTACAGCAATAGAATCACAGTGCATTCCAGGCACTTGTCAGGAATCAAGAAACAACATTTTAGGCAATATCCATCCCTGGAAAAACCTTTGAGCATTTACTGAACTTAAACTAATGGAAAGACAAAAAAAAAAAAAAGGAAAGAAAAAAAACCCTAAGTTTCATTATAAACAGACACACAGATAATATCTCCAGATGTTCTTTCTACAATCTCTCACACTTGGTTCTACCTTGACGGCACTGAAGGGTCATCAGACTGACTGACGGGGTCGAGAGAGATGAGGCAACAGCAGTTGTCAAAGGCAACAAGGTCACTGTTACCTCCTCGACTTACTCCTGTCAGCAAACTGCTCATCTCTACAGGCAAACCTCTCTTTTCCTCTCTAAAAAAAGGGAATAATTCTGCTTTTGTAATTCCACCACGACCTTTGGAAAAAAGGTGCTTAACTGAACACAGCATCGTCCTCCAAACTGCTACTCCCCATCCTGCTATCCTGCTACTGTCTGGGGTCCCAGAAGCAGCCATTAACTATGTGGAATTTTGCCCATGACTCAATACGTGAATGAAGTAAAAGAATTATCCAAATGACCATTTCAGAAGCCACCTGTCCTTAAATAAAGGAAAATATATTCTGTTTTTGGTAAATGGGATGATGCCCCTGATCCACCATCACTACCAGACACACGTGGAGATGGGAGCGTGAAGGATAACACCTGGCACGTCGCAGACGCCAATGAGCAAAGATGTGGGTTTGAGTTCTAGAGCTAAAGCTACCCAAATGCTGGTCTCTGGTCCTTTAGAAGTCTCTCTCTTTGTTTGGAAAGGTGCTGGTTGAAATTAAGGGTCCAGTCTGTGCCCAACTCTTCATGTGCTACCACCCAAAGGATTCCAAAACACTCCATGAGGCTTCTTGGGCAACCATGGAAAAGGGGCTGCTACTGACCTGATAGGCCCATTGCTCTCCTTGGCCTTCCTCAGTTTCAGGCGTGGGAGGGGTCCTCCATGTACGGTGAAAAAATCTACTTCCGGAAGGGGAGGCTCTGAAAACATATGGAAAAGAAGAAAAGAGTATGATAGGATAAGAAGAAGCACAAAGAAGGTGGTCCTTGTGGGACCATCAAAAGGAAAGTTTTAATGTAACAAGTGGTGAGCATATTCCGATACACACTACAGTGGGGACAGGTCTTGAAAACATGATGCTAAGTGAAATAAGCCAGACACAAAAGGACAAATAGTATATGATTCTGCTTATATGAAATATCTAAAATAAAATTTAAAAAAAGAAATATCTACAATAGGCAAATTCATAGACACAGGAAATAGGTTAGAGGTTGCCAAGGATTGAGGGGGTGGGTAGGGAACGTGGAGTTATTGCTTAATGGTCAACAGAGTTTCAGTTTGGGGTGGTAAAAACATCTTAGAAATAGATAATGGTGATAGCACTGTAAATGTACTTAATGCCAATAAATCAGGTACTGAAAAATAGTTGAAATGGTACATTTTAAAAATATATATCTTATTGATTATGCTATTACAGTTGTCCCAATTTTTCCCCTTTGATCCCCTCCACCCGGTACCCACATTCTCGCCAGCAATCCTCCCTCCCCCGCTTAGTCCATGTCCATGGGTCATTCATATAAGTTCTTTGGCTTCTCCATTTCCTATACTGTTCTTAACATCCCCCCATCTATTTTGTACCTACCAATTTGTACTTCTTTTTTAAAGAAATATTTTATTTATTTTTAGAGAGAGGGGAACGGAAGGAGAAAGAGGGAGAGAAACATCAATGTTTGGTTGCCTGTTGCGTGTCCCCTACTGGGGACCTGGCCCACAACCCAGGCATGTGCCCTGTCTGGGAATTGAACCCGGGACCCTCTGGTTCCCAGTCCCACACTCAATCCATTGAGTTACACCAGCCGGGGCCCAATTTGTACTTCTTAATCCCTGCACCTTTCCCCCCATTCTCCCTGTTCCCCCTCCCAGCTGATAACCCTCCATATGATAACCTTCCACATGATCTCCATTTCTGTGTTTCTGTTCCTGTTCTGCTTGTTTGCTTAGTTTGTTTTTTAGATTCAGTTGTTGAAAGTTGTGAGTTTGTTGCCATTTTAATGTTCATAGTTTTAATCTTGTTCTTTTTCATATAGAATGCCTTTTAGCATTTCATATAATAATGGCTTGGTGATGATGAACTCCTTTAGTTTTACCTTATCTGGGAAGCACTTTATCTGCCCTTCAATTCTAAATGGTAGCTTTGCAGGATACGGTAATCTAGGTTGTAGGTCCTTGCTTTTCATCACTTTCCCTTCTAGCCTGCAGAGTTTCTTTTGAGATCAGCTGACAGTCTTATGGGAACTGCTTTGTAGATAATGTTCTGCTTTTCTCTTGCTGCTTTTAAGATCTCTATCTTTTACTTTTGGCATTTTAATTATGATGTGTATTGGTATGGTCCTCTTTGAGTCCATCTTGTTTGGGACTCTCTTTGTTTCCTGGACTTGCATGTCTATTTCCTTCACCAAATTAGGGAAGTTTTCTTTCATTATTTTTTCAAATAAGTTTTCAATTCCTTGCTCTTCCTATTATCCTTCTGGCATCCCTATGATCTGGATGTTGGCATGTTTGGAGATGTCCCAGACTCTTCTTATACTATCCTTGCTTTTTTTTTTTTTTGGGGGGGGGTGAATTCTTGTTTCTTTTTTCTGTTTTGGTTGAATGTTTAATTCTTTCTCATTTTCCAAATCATTGATTTCGATCCTGGCTTCCTTCTCTTCACTGTTGGTTCTCTAGATTTTTCTTTATTTCACTCAGTGTAAACTTCATTTCTTCCTTTATGTTGTTGCCATACTCAGTGAGTTCTCTGAGCATCCTGATCACCAGCGTTTTGAACTCTGCATCTGATAGGTTGGCTGTCTCTGCTTCATTTAGTTCTTTTTCTGGGGTTTTGTTCTGTTCTTTCATTTGGGCCATATTTTTGTTTCATCAATTTGGTAGCCTCCCTGTGTTTGTTTCTGCATATTAGGTAGAGCTGCTTTGACTCCCTGTAAAAGGCACCTGTAAATTGTCTGGGACAGAGCCTTAGGTAATCGCCAGAGCAGGGCAACCCACTTCACCGCTTTATGGCTCTGGGCACATTAGTCAAGATGGGGGCATAAGTAGACATGCTTCACCTCATTGCACAACCACAAGAAGGAATTACAACTAAATCTCAAAACAGATAACACCCAGAACTGTCAGAAAATTGAATTCTATGGAAGTCTGACAGCCAAGGACTTAAAGAAGCCACACTCATGCAGACAGGCAGGAGGAGTGGAGATGCAGAGATGGGGCAGAGAGGCAAGGAGATGTGTTGTGGTGCAGAGAAGCAGCGGCAGCAGTAGAACAGGCACGGGTGGTCCCACATGCACATGTGGTGGATAAAAATCAGGAGGGATACCTTGGGAGCAAGTGATCCCAGTCCTGATTTTTATCCACCACACATGAATGCAGGTCTGCCTGTTCTGCCCCCTCTCCACGCCACTCCTGTCTGCACTCCCCTCTGCACCTGTCCACCTCTCCGAGACTCTGCCCCTCCTACCCATCTGGATGAATGCAGCTTCTTTAAATCCTTGGTTGTCGGACATCCATGCAGCTCAATTTTCTGATGAACTGAGGTGATATTTGTTTTGTAGTCTAGTTGTAATTTTTGCTGTAGTTGTGTGAGGAGGCAAAGCGTGTTTACCTACACCTCCATCTTGACCAGAAGACTCCAAAATGGCGCATTTTATGTTACATACATTTTACCAGAATAAAAGAAGTGATACCCCAACACTGATGGAGGGTGGATGCTGTGGGTATCATCATTTAGTTGATGGATAGGTACCTATTTAGTAGGGAAGACCAGCCAGCACATTAGACTTCTAGATCCTTTATCTAGATCACACAGCTCTCTGTCCTTCTTCTGCTTCCCCCAGCAATCAGATTCCCCAAATAGCTTTTCCACTGGTAGGAGAATATACAATTTGTGTGACACTGGCGTTTAGCATCTAACTGGAAGCTGCACTCATTCACCAGCTGCCATTCTGCCTTGTGAGTAATAGACCTTAGATGTCTTGAGCACTAACCAAATGCACTAGATGTGTCTGTTGTGTCTATGTCTCATCTCACTTAATCTTCTCAACAATGCTATCAAGTACTGAGGCTTACAGACGGGGAGGAGAGAGAAAGAGAAGCAATAAAATGTGAATGCCCCCATTTCTGGCCCTGAACCCTGCCACAGTGAAATCCAGGACTAGGAGACCAAAGTAAACTCTATTTACCCAATTAGAATATAGCTTTGGAGTAGAAATTCTCAATACGAACTTTAATAAATAAACACTTAGACCTTGTGGATAGTTTTAAAAGCTCTACTGAGTAAGTTATTTATACAGCACCATTCCACACACGTTAATTAGCCACCTATATGCACCAGGCACCATGTGAGGTTGTAAGTAACAGCCACCAAAGTCATGGTTTCTGCTTTCCAGGAGTTTGGAGTCTGATTGTGCAGACAGTTCTGGAAACCTGCAATGTGTAGAGCTATGAGAAAGTTATATACCTGGCCAAGGGCAGGAGAGTGAGCCTATCGAACACAGAAAGAGATGCACGCAGGGGCAGGAGGTGACAGAGAGCAGGTAGTAGGTCAGCATAGTGGAAAGGTGAGCCCAGCATAAAGTGAAAAGTGTGGGCAGAGGTCAGCTCTGAGGTCCTAGAGAAAAGAAGTCATTTAAGGCTCCTGGATGTTGTGTGTTTTAGAATCACAATAGAGACAGCTCCTGGGAGGAAGAATCGGCAAAGAGCGCATGCAGGTTGCCCAGGATCTAGGGGAGAAGTGCCTGGGGTCTGAGGCAAGTGATGGTCCTGAGGATGGAGGAGGCGCACAGATGCGAGAGCCTCTCAGGGCAGAGGCGGACCAGAATGTGGAGGAAGACAAGGAAGGGGAAGGAATCTGGGCTTAGGCCTCAGCAACTGAGTCAGTGGTGATGACCTTCGTTAAGGTCTGGGGGACAAGCTCAGAAGCAGCTCACTACTAGATTTGAAGTTTGAATTGCTTGTTGAACTGTCTGGCAGACAGTTGGAAATATTTTGCGTTGGCCAAAAGTCTGTTTAGTTTTTTTCTGTAAAGTAAAAGAGACATTTTTCTGTAAAGTAAAAGAGACTAGATAGACTAGACAAAGTCTAGTCTAGTTTAGTTTTTTTCTGTAAAGCAAAAGAGACATTTTTCACTTTCACCAATAACTTCATTGATTTGGGTATTTTGAGTATGCAGGCTATCTCCCACTATTGGCTTCTAGTGGGTAGAGGCCAGGGGTGCTGCTGAACACCTTCCAATGCATAAGACAGCCCTGCAGCAAAGAATTATTTGGCCAAAATGTCAATAGTACCAAGAAACTTCACACACCACATTTGACATGTTAGATCAGTCACAGCACCTTGTCCATAAACTGCACAAATCAGTTTTTAGCATTTCAGCTGCATTTTACCTTTCTTGAAATAATAAAGCATAATATGCTAAAAATATTATGTATTTTCTTCCATCCTCAATATTAAAATGGCTGCACAAAAATTCACCAATTGTGATTTTTTTAATGCATGCTGATATCGTGACAACGGTCACAATACAATCTAACAAAGTTGTTTCCAGTGAAGTTAAAAACAATTAAGTGCTACCAGAGCCATCTTATGGGAAAAAAAAAAAAAAAAAAACTTTTTGGCCAACCCAATACATGCGAATGCCTCTCAGCCTCTTGGCTAAGACCAAGTGTAGAAATACAGGTCCAGAGCTTAGGAGCACGCTGTGGACTGATATGCAGTCAGTCATCAGTAGAAGAGGCCACGGTTACTGGGGGACCATGTAAATGCCTCTGAGAAAAGCTGAGGGCCCGGAGCAAACCACCAAGCACTGAGGGTATCTAAGACAACAAGGGACAGGGAGAGCCCCCTGTAGCTTTTGTTAAACAGCACTAAATCTGGAATTTCTTCCAAAGTCACCCAGGTATAGTCGCACAGATTACGTATTAAACCTGTGGGATCGGCAGGGACCCTAGGAGGACCTGGAACAGCCCTTGCTTACAATCAAGGCCTCACACAAAGGTGCTGAAGGTCTCTGCCATCTCCAACAGGTGTGCAGAAAGAGAGTCTAGAACAGACACACCTGAGCAGGACCGACACCAGTGTCCTGCTGTGATGATGGGAAGAGGGTAAGGTAGTTTGAAAAGCCCCTAACCCGTGCCCAACAGGAATGTGCTCCTTCCAGTCTGAAAACTGCTGCCCCCAGCCCTTCATGCTGTCACTGAAATGCCCTTTCCTTTGCGGTGTTTTGTTCATTTTGCTGTCACAGTAAAGTAAGTGGTTTTCATCGCGCGTTTCCTGTTTTCTGCCCAGAGGGAGATGAACTATTCACTCTTTCTGTCTGTGTACCCTCCTCGGGCCCTTTCCAAGTATTCCTCTGTTTAATCTCTTCTCCGAGATTAACAACTCTAGCTCCTCTAATCTCTTGGTTAACCTCCTACAACCACTCCACTTCTCAACACCCTCGATGGCAGCAGCAGAAAGTGCTCACCCAGCTCGGTGAGGGTGGCCCCGCAGCCCCCTCGGGAAGCCATCCCTTGCTCGGGGGCTCTGTCCTGGAGAAGCTGCCCTTTCTCTTCGGTTCTCCACGTGCCACTGCAGGCCGGTTGATCCAGTCACCGTGTGACTTCTACACTGTTTTCTGCTCTGTTTGCTCAAGGCCTTCCCTACCTTAGATCTTAAACACTCTACTTTACCCCTCTAATGTAAAGCATGAACTTCATGAGGCTCGTCTTAGCCACATTTCGAAGTCAAATAACTTTGACTGCTAGCTGTATTTTCCAAGGTCTTCTTTCCCATCCCCCAACTGCTATCCTTGGCAGTGTCCTTCTGCCTTCCCTTCGCCTCATAGCTGATTAAAAACAAATTAGACTCAAGGCAAGAGGTAGGCCATGTCAGGAGAATGTAGTTTGTTCATCCTGGGCGTATAAGATAAGGAAGAGCCAGAAGGGAGACATTCACTGTCATTCTTGGGTGCTGAAAACATCCATCCTCTCCTAGAAGCAAATGACAAAGGAAGATGTGGGGACCTCCATGTGAGAAAATTTTAAAGAGTGTGAAGAAAAATAAAGGAAGGAGAACTTGTCCTAAAAAGTATTAAATGTATTATAAAATTACAATAATTGAGATTTCAGTCAAGATGGAGGCATAGGTAAACATGCCTCGCCTCCGCGCACAACTATAGCACAAAGTACAACTAGACTGCAAAACAAATGTCACCCAGAATTTCAGAAAATTAAGCTGTGTGGAAGTCCAACAACCAAGGATTTGGAGAAGTCACATTCACCCAGATGAGTGGGAAGGGTAGAAACGTGGAGAGGCAGAGAGGCGCAGATGGGGTGTGGAGACAATCTTCTGTGGTGGATAAAAATCAGGAGGAATACCTCAGGAGCAAGAGATCCTAGACCCAGACCACACCAACCAGCCCAGGGGTCCAGCACCAGGAAGATAAGCCCCAAAACTTCTGGCTATAAAAACCAGTGTGGGTTGGGGCGGTGGAAGAAACTGAGGGATTCTCAAGAGACTCCTATTAAAGGGCTCACAGCAGACTTAGGACTCATGCAGACCCACCCCCTCTAAACTTCAGCACCAGGGCAACAGCTGGAAGGGCACCAGTGGCATATGAGGAGAAAGTGAAGTGCAAGTGCCAGGAGACAGCTTCCTCCTGTGCAAAACTCCAGAGGCCAGGCAGTGGCATTGTCCCCTCTATGAGCCCTCCCCTACATAGGGCACCAGAGCAGCGACCTGGGTTGCCCCATCCTGGAGATTACCTAAGGCTCTGCCTCATACAACTTAACAGGTGTGCTTTTCTACAATAGGCCACACTACTAAGACAGGGAGTCAAAGCAGCTCTACCTAATACACAGAAACAAACACAGGGGGGCTGCCAAGTTGAGGAGACAAATAAATATGGCCCAAATGAAAGAACAGAACAAAACTCCAGAAAAAGAACTAAACTAAATGGAGCTAAGCAACCTTTCAGATTCATAGTTCAAAACACTGGTTATCAGGATGCTCCAGAAACTCATTGTGTACTTCAATGGCATAAAAAAAGGCCCAGGCAGAAATGAAGGTTGCATTAAGTGAAATAAAGAAAAATATACAGGCAACCAACACTGGAGGGAATGAAGCTGAGAATCAAAGCAATAATTTGGAGCACAAGGAATGAAAAAGCATTCAATCAGAACAGCAGAAAGAAAAAAAGAATTATTTAAAAAAAAACCCTCGAGGCTAGGTTTAGGAACCTTTGGGACATCTTTAAACACACCAATATGGGAATCATAGGGGTACCATAAGGAGGAGAAAAAGAGCAAGAAATTGGAAATCTATTTGAAAAAATAATGGAAGAAAACTTCCCTAATTTGGTGAACGAAATAGAACTACAATTCCAGGAAGCACAGAGTCCCACACAAGATGGACTCAAAGAGGACCACATCAAAACACATCATAATTAAAATGCTAAAGGTTAAAGTTAAAGAGAGAATCTTAAAAGCAGCAAGAGAAAAGAGAGTTACCTACAAAGCAGTTTCCATAAGACTGTCAGCTGATCTCAAAAGAAACTGCAGGCTAGAAGGGACTGGCGAGAAGTATTCAAAGTGATGAAAAGCAAGGACCTACAACCTAGATTACTGTATCCTGTAAAGCCACCATCTAGAATTGAAGGGTAGGTAAAGTGCTTCCCACACAAGGTAAAACTAAAGGAGTTCACCGTCACCATGCCATTATTATATGAAATGCTAGAGAGTATTATATATGAAAAAGAAGATCAAAACTATACATATTAAAATAGCAATAAATTTACAATGATCAATAATTGAATCTGAAAAACAAACTAAGCAAACAAGCAGAACAGGAATAGAATCATAGATATGGAGATTATTTGTAGAGTTATCAGTTGAGTGGGGGAAAGGGGAAAACAAGAGGAAAGGTACAGGGATTAACAAGTACAGATTGGTAGGTACAAAACAGACAGAGGGGTGTTAAGAACAGTATAGGTAATGGAGTAGCCAAAGAACATGCATGACCCATGGACATCAACTATGGGAGGGATTGCTGGAGGGAATGGGTGTAGCAGGTGGAGGGGGCAAAGGGGAAAATTGGGACAACTATCATAGCATAATCAATTAAAGATACTTTAAAAATTACAATAATTGAAAGGGTAAGGGATAAGCACAGGACAGGCAAAGGTATGGAAGCTGCTAGAACAATCTAGAAAGGGACCCAAACAATTGAAAATTTGTTTTAAAAAATAGAAAGAGATGCAAATAAATAAATGAAAACATTGTATTTGACATGAATAGTCTTCCCACAGGTGACCGTGAGCTGGCTGATCATTTTGGGGGAGAGGGGCTATTGCCAAGTAAATATAGCCTTATACCGTACATCCGAACAAATTCCACATGGATCTGAGGTTAAACACAAAAAACAAATCTATTAAGAAGCATTAGAAAATAAGAATTAAGTTGATTTTAGGATGGGGAAGGTTTTTCTTGGCACAATCAGAGGCAGAAACCATAAAAGAATCAATAAAATTGATTACATCAAATTTTAAAATGTCTAAGTGTCAAAAAGAATATTGAAAAGAAAATTAAAGTGCAAATACGCTGGGGGTTGTGATAGGTAGAAAAATACTAGTATCATTATGTAGGCAAACTAAACATCAGTAACAGAAAAGAGGTAATGTAAATGCGAATGTGTTTAAAATTCCTCTAAAACCCACCAAAAGGAACTAAACCAAAAACAGAAGGAAAATGTATTTGCACCAAAACCAAACCAAAGTCCCAATTTCATACTATAAACTGCAAGTAAATACAAGGAATTAATACACTTAAGTACACCATGATGGTTCTTTTCTAACCCTGGGCACCACTGCAGATAGGTCATGCCCCCACTCACGGCCGGATCAATTGAAGCTGATGGCAGTAGGAAAAAACAGCAGCTCAGGCTGTAAGTCATCAGCTATCACCAGGCTGCCTACATCTCCCCTATCAATAAAGTTAAGAGACTTGGCCTCCCAGGAAGAAGGAACAATCTTCTTTTCAGCTTTATATCTCCTTCAGCACTTAGCCTGGCTCTTTGCCCATAACCAATCAATAAACACTCGCTGAATTAAATTAAGTTGCAGCATGCCCCTCCCCCACCTCTATGCCACACAGAAACCTTGGGCCTGGGTTTCTAGGAGTTTCCATCAGTAAGATTTAGTTCCGTGTTAAGACACCCAGAGGGAAAATTCCAATCACTTTTCTTCTGGGAAATCAGTTCCTTCATTTTCCAAGGCCAAATCCCATTCTTGCCTCACATCTCTAGTAAAACTCAAAAGTTCACAAGTTTTTGGAAACAAAGCCACATCTTCACAACCAGATACACCCCTTCACAACAAATACTCTTCTGACATAAAGAAACTTTCCAGCCTTGGCCAGGTGGCTCAGTTGGTTATAGCATTGTCCAGATACGCCAAGGTTGAGGGTCCAGTCCCCCAGTCAGGGCACATACAAGAAGCAACTAATGAATGCCTAAATAAGTGTAATAACAAATCAATGTTTCTCTCTCTCTCTCTCTCTCTCTCCGCCCCCCCAACTGCTCCCTGTCCCCTTCCTTTGTCTTTCTGAAAATCAAAATCAATCGATTAAAAAAACTTTTAAAAAGAAACAAGCTACTGGACGGATTTCCATCTCCCCGCCCCTCTCTCTCACAAGCACCCTCTTCCGTTTTCCCAGCAACACTTGCCTCTGTCCTTCAACATTCCTAGAACTCTCCTTGGAAGTCAGCAGTAGTGTATTCAAAGGGCTTGTTTTCCCCCCGGTTCCCATCAGTAAGATTTAGTTTAATGTGAGACACTGAGAGGGAAAATTCATTCACTTTTCTTCTGGGAAATTAGCAGATGCATTTCCTGGCCCAAATTCCTTGCCTAACATTTCTGGTGAAATTCAAAAGTTCACTATTTAACTCAAATAAAGCCACATCTTAGGAAGCCAGGTGTACCTCTTCATGTCAACATATAAGGTTCCCTTTTTTCCTCTTCTATAAAAGGGAAAGGGGTTTTCATTTTACCCTTTCATGAGATCTTAACTTGAATTTTTATACTTTTTTCAAAACCGCAAATTCTTTACAGTAGGGTAAGATTTGGAAAATATGCTGTCTTGAACTCAACAAATTTAAGCAGCTCAACAGTGCTCCCTGGTGGCCACAAGCACAAACAGAATGCTTGAGCTACAAAAAAAGGTAGAAATCATGTCACCAAGATAAACTCTCTTCCCCCAACTCAAAAGTATTAAATGCTCATTTGAATCAGCAGTTCAAACCATCCAAACATGACAAAGACCAGAGAGTAAGAGACTGCATAGCTATTCATTTTAGTAAGTCACATCGGAAGGAATGCCCTAAAACTTAATCATTACTTTTCTTTCCAGCTTCTAAAATACAGTGAACATTTTTTTAGGGGGGTAGCTCTAAAACTTTCCTTAACTAACCATGCATCTCCTCAAAATCAACACTCCCCATGGGCCAGTTCTGGGTTGGCCCTTGTATTCACTCATCACAAAAATATTTTGATATTGTGCTGTGTGTTAGCACTGCCCTTGCATGCTGGGGATTCAAAGCAGAACACACAGACTAAAATCTCTGCTTTAAAGATCTCCTTGTTGGTAGGGGAGAAAGAGGATAAACAAGTAAATTTTAAAAACACAGTTTCTGAAAACACATTCTATGAAGAAACTCAAGCAGGGTAAATGGATAGAGTGATGGGGTGGAAATGGGGAGGTTAGTTACAAGGATGGGCAGGAAGCCTCTCCAAGGTTACAGCATTTTAGCGGAGACCTGAATGATTATAATGTAAAGAAAACATGTACAGAAAGTATCCATGGGGAGTAACCAGACTTGGATTTTATACTATACTACAGAAACTCATTGGACCATTTTGAACTATCCAATGACATGTTCTCACATACATTTTTAAAAGATTGCTCTGACTCTGGTGAAATTTAAGACGAGGTGGAGGGAGGAGATGACAGGCAATGATGAAAGCAGAGAGACCCGTTAGAAAGCTGCTGCAGAGTCCAAGCAAGAGGTTGCTGGCTTGGATTGCGTTGTTAGTGGTGAAGGCAAAAGTGAGGAGAAATGGTTGGATTCAGAATGCGTTTCAGAAACAAGCCAATGGGGTTGTTGATGAATTAGAAATTGGTGGGAGGGACAGAATCGACCACAACTCCTTTGGCCCTAGCAGTTGGTAAGTAAGAATGCCAACGACCAAGACAGGTCATTGGATGGGAGAGGAAAGAAGTGAGAAAGCAAAAGCCCTTTTGGATTTGCCTATTAGATGCTCTATAGAATACGTTTAGGAGAGGAGTGGGACTATGAGTCTGGAACTCAGAGGAGAGACAGAGACTAAGACACATATTTGAGAACACTCAGCATACATTAAAATTTATAGCCACGAGACTGGTAGAGATCACCTAGGCAGAAAGGACTGATAATGAAGAAAAGAGAAGAGGCTGGGGGGTTGTGGAGCCGGGGGTTGGGGGTAAGGGGAGGTGCACCAATAAAAGTAGTTGGAGCTATTTTCTTCCTTCTGCTGACTTTGGGCTACATCGGTCTTTCCTTAATTTTTTAAAATGTAATGTCAGGTTGTTTAGTTGGGATTTTTCTGGCTTCTTGAGATAGGCCTGTGGTGATATAAACTTCCCTCTTATTACTGCTTTTGCTGCATCCCAAAAGCTTTCTTTTATCAAATTGTCATTCTCATTTGTCTCTATGTATCTTTTGAATTCTCCTTTTATTTTTTTCTTTGACTCAGTCATTCTTTAATAGCATATTATTTATTCCCCCACGTATTTGTGTTCTTTCCTGCTTTCTTTTTGCATTTGATTTCCAATTTCAAAGCATTGTGGTTGGAGAATGTGCTTGGTGTGATTTCAGTCTTCCTGAATTTGGTGAGTCTAGTTTCATGTCCCAGCATATATGATCTATCCTTGAGAATGTTCCATGTGCACTGAAGAAGAATGCATAACTTGGTGCCCTGGGATGAAAGGGTCTGTAAATGCCAACTATGTCCATTGGTCTAATGTGTCATTGAAGGCTGGTATTTCCTTATTGATTTTGTTTAGATGATCTATCCACAGCTGTCAATGGGATTTAGGTCACCTACTATAACTGCGTTTTTGCCGGCTTCTCCTTTTAGTTCTTTAAGTAGTTGCTTTATATATTTTGGTGCTCCATAACTGAGTGCATAAATAGTGATGAGTATTATGTCTTCTTGATGATTTGTCACCTTTATCATTATAAAATGTCCATCTTTGTCCCTTGTTACTTTTTAATCTTGAAATCTATTTTTTCAGATATAAGTGCAGCTGCACTCACTTTTCTCTGGATGCCATTTGCTTGGAGAATCATTTTCTATCCTTTCATTTTTAGTCTATATTTGTCGTTGCAGCTAAGATGTGTCTCTGGAAAGGAGCACATGGTTGGGTTCTGTTTTTTGAGCCAATCTGCTACTCAGTGCCTAATAGATGATTGGATAAAGAAGATATAGTATATATACATAATAGAATACTACTAAGTCATAAGAAAAGATGAAATACTGCCATTTACAATAAGATGGATGGGTCATAAGAGTACTATGCTTAGCAAAGTAAGTCAGATGGAAAAAGCCAAGAACCATGATTTCACTCATATTTAGGATATAAAACTGAAAGCTACAAGTGAACAAAAAAGAAGGACAAATAAACAAACAAAAACTCTTAGGCACAGACAACAGTGTGGTGGCTGGCAGAGGGCAAGGGGGTGGGAGGGAGGTAGTGAAGGGTAAATGGGGTCAAATATATGGTGACAGAGGGAGTTTTGACTTTGGGTGGTAAACACACAACGCAATATTACAGAATTGTACACTTGAAACCTATATACCCTATTAACCAATGTCACCCCAATAAATGTAATACATTTTTTTTAAATAGATGGTGCTAGCAAAGAAGATTGAGAAGGAACAGCCAGAAAGGTAGAAGGAACCAAAAGCCAAGATAAAAGGTACTGTATTCTAAGAAGGAGGGAAATGTCAGATGCTGTAGCAAAAAAAAAAAAAAAAAAAAAGATAAGATAAGAATGAGATTGGCCAGTGGATTCTACAAGATGGAGATGCTTTCAGTAAAGCAGTGAAGGCAAATGCTTCCAAATTGGGGCCATTTCCAGGGAGAACAGGAGGTAAAGATGTGGAGCCCACACAATGGATATTTCTCTCTGTAAAGCCGGAGCTGACAGAAGACAGAGTAGCTGGAGAAAATAAGGGATCAAAGGAAGTGTGTTTCAAAAGGGAGATATTACAACATTCTTGTGCAGCATTGAGACTAATTCTATATTGGAAAGAAGTGATGATTAAGCAAGAAGGGATGGGATCCAACGCACCGGTCTGGGGAGGAGGGCAAGAGAGAAGACAAAATGTGTGGTTGCGCATGCAGGAAGCAAAGGGAGACTCAGGAGTGGCGAGTCCTCACCTGATTACTTCTAATTCCTCAGTGAAATAAAAAAGAAGAAGCTAATGTTCTGCGTGTTAGCTCAGAGTATGTGGGAGGAAGGGTAGCGCAGATTTGAGAGAGACAAGAAAATGAGTGGAAAGGGAATCTGTTAGGGACTAGAGTGAGACTGACAATCACTTTTCCCTGAGATAAAACTTTTTTTTAATCCTCACCTGAGGAGATGTTGGTTGATTTTAGACAGAGATGGAGAGAGAAAGAGTGAGACAGCCATGTGAGAAAAAAAATCATCAACCAGTTGCCTCCCAAATGCACCCCAACTGGGGGTCTAACCCGCAACCCAGATATGTGCTCTGAACGGGGATAGAACCTACCACCTTTTCGTGTACAGCACACGTGGCAAACACAAGGCCCGCACGGGCAGAATCTGGCCCTCCACCTTGTTTTATCTGGCCTGGCTCCTTGTTTCTACCTGGTGGCAGCACTGAGCTCCTTGCCCCTAGTTAAGGAGTAGTTACATTTACACAGTCCTGAAATTACATTTGGTCCTTTGATGGCAACCACAGGGCTGCTGTGGCCCCCGGTGAAAATGAGCTTGACACCCCTGATGTATAGGATGATGCTCCAACCAACTGAGCCACCCAGCCAGGGCTGAGAAAACTATTAAGGTACTTGCAACAGAATCACAATTAAATATGTTGCCAAGAAAGAAACAGTAATAGGAAAAATTCTTTTTAAGTATGAAATATTTTAAATATGTCAAATATCCAGAAGGAATTCAACCAACATTCATGTCCACATTACCCAAGATATAACCAATGATAACACTTTGTTTGTAAGAAATAAAACAGGCCCTTTCACATTCCTCTCCAATTCCATGTCCTTCTTCCTCTCTCTCTTAAAGTTCATTATATCAGGATAAAAAGGAATAGTGTTCCTCTTTCTCCAGCTTCATGATGACTTTGTTCATCCAAGTGCCTTTATTTGAGACTTACCTGTTATCTGGGTTGTCACAGAGATGACAGCGGGACGTGAGGAAGACAACGCCTGAATGCTGACACTGTAGTTGGTACCCGGACGCAGGTCCAAGCACATCTCGGGAGCCTGGCTCCTGGTAGTGACATTAAAGGTAAATTCATGGGCAAATTCCTTCTGATACCACCTCTGGCCTTGAATGTGGAGCTAAAACACAGAAAAGTTCACGAGGTGAATCATTAGCTTGACAGACTTGGAACGCCTAGATCCTTACCCTTCTCATGAACTCTCTTGCTATTGACTCTAAAGTGCCTTCAAAAAGTGAAATACAGCCCTGACTGATATGGTTCAGTGGACTGAGCACTGGCCTGCAAACCAAAAGGTCACTGATTTGATTCCCAGTCAGGGCATATGCCTGGGTTGTGGGCCAGGTCCCTGGTTGAGGGCATGTGAGAGGCAACCCATGGATGTTTCTCTCCCTCTCTTTTCCTCTCTCTAAAAACAAATAAATAAAATCTTAAAAAAAAAGAAAAGAAAAAAGAACATAGGCTTTGGGGGTCAGACCGACATGCACTCTAACCCCTGCCCGACCACATTATTAGCTGGGTGACCTTGAGCAAGTTAGTTAAAAAAAAAAGTGAAATACAACAGTAAGTAAAGATTAGAGTTACAATACCCTGTACATTACATTCATAATATTATCACTATGATAAATATATTTTTATATCAAAATGCACAAAAGATCGAGGACCCAATTCTGGCAATATGCGGACCCAGTGTGAAAATCTATTGGCAAAATTTTAGGAGCAAGGCCAAAGGACAGTTTCCTAGGAAACAAATTAAGAATCTGCAATAAGGCTTCTCCACAGCAGGACGTGGATTAGAATACTCTAAGCTGGTCTGGTGAAGCCCGGACAGGGTTTCCCCCTCTGCCCATCCCCTTGTGACCTTCCTTACATCTTCCTGTAACATCCCAGTACCCGGGCCAGTGGTCACGCACTTCTTTCTACTTAATTCCTTCTAATAACAGCTCACCCCATGGGATTTCCCTTTCTTACTGATAACGACGTCTAGCTCCAAAATTTCCCCTAGACTCTCCAGACAATACGTTGAGACCCTTGCTGGGACATCGGTATGGAGAGACGCAGGCCAAAGCCTTTGGATCCCTCCGCAGGTCCTGGCTGGACATCAATTCTGCACCAGGCCATGTGCACAGAAAACTCTCTCCTGGCTTTCTCATCAGTCCCCAGGGTCTCTGTTGTCAAAAATGCAGCATGAGTGCCCATTTGATTGCTTCTGGTTGTAACTGGTTGATTCTTCTATGGATAATGGCAGCTATATAAGTTGATTTTTAGGTATGTTGATATTTTTTAAACCTCCCGCACAGCCAACACCCATGAATAGAGAAACTGTCAGCAACTTACTAAATACATTTCCTCCATACCAGCTATCTCCGTATTTCTCCATCTCAAGCAGGTTTCATTAAATATTAAAATGTTACTGATGGTCAGTTTCGCTGCAGGGAGAAAAGAATGAGAAATCAATTGACGTCCAATACAAATCTACTATCTTTTCATTAAAAAATTTCCAAGGATAAGCATTTACATGGGATGATGTCAGCAATATTTTAATGTACAAATCAGTGGTGGTAGCACACTTCTATAGTTGTGTAAACTCAGTCCTAATGAAAGATTTGGGGTTACAAGATGCCCAATTGGAGGGAGGATCCCACTTAAAAATTATTTAAGTCTATTTATTCACTAGAAACGCCTTTGGTTTACTAAGTTAATTCTTTTGGTTTACTTAAAGTCAAGACAGCAACTCACTGTATCTGCCTTGGACAATGTCACTTACACGAATAAGCATCAGTTTGAAATTCTGAGCTGAGGGAAACATTTTGGTACAAAGTTGAGAATTGCTCCATGCGGGACTGAGTGTTCCTGTCTCAAGCAGTCAGGATTTTCGTGATGGAAAGTGGGAAAGGTTACCTCTCAGTCTACACTTCCTCATCTCTTATGACCAGAACACTTCTTGGCCTTGGCTCCATTTCATGGTAATCAATCTGAAAGTTATTTCAGATCTGGTACGGTGTTATAGAGAGGCACACACCGCACACACACAAATACACAAGGTTTTTAAAATAAAGCCTACTTTCAAAACCCTGATATCAGAAGTTTACTGCCTTCCACAACTACCTCTGTTCCTAAACTGGAAATAATACAACAGACTTGCTAAGAAGTTTCATAGGAACACTGTGATGATTACTAAGTGAGAAAGAACTTGCAAAGTATGATGGGAAGGGAGGAAGGGAGGGAAAGAAAAGAAAAGAAAAGAAGAGAAGAGAAAAGAAAAGAAGAAAGAGAGGGAAAGAAGGAAAGAAAGATTGATTCATGGGAACCAAGCCAGGCCTGACAGGATGAAGCCAGGTTGATTGATGTGAGAGTCCTTTATGGATTGGGCAGCTCTGCCCAAATAAAACCTGTTCCACAGGTTACACACCATACTCTAAATGTTGTTAAGATAAAGTAAGAAAGTATGGATGATTCAGGATAACCTAACCTCACTCCTGGGTACAGATGGTTTCAGAGATAAGCAGTAGTGGTGCAAGAGACCCCACACTGATGAAACCTGACGAAAAGGAAATAACTCCAATACTATTTAAATAGCTCCAGACCTTTTTGTATAAGAAGGTGAAAAGTTTCCCAGTTCATTCAATATGACGAGATAATCACATGCCTGAAGTGTACAAGGATGGCACAACCAATCACTAAACACACTGGGCTAAACTCACTTATTAAAATAAATACAAAAAATCCAAAAATAAAATATGAGCCAATAGAAGTCAGCAGTACATTCAAACAACAATACATTATGATCAGGGAGATTTATTCCAGGAATACAGAGATGATCATTATTGGGAAAGCTATTCACAGAGTAAAAGAAAAAAAACCATATGGTTATTTTTATCATTACAATGACTACTACATTAATATACATTCTTGACTAAAAATCTTAGTAAACTAGGATTTAACTTCATAGAAACACCTTAATTTAAGAGAGTGTTTATTAGAAACTACTATGCTTATACAACACATTCCATAAAACAATGAAACAATTTCTAGTAAAGTTAAGAACAATACAAGGATGCATGGTCTCATAGCTATTACTTAGCATTAGTTAGAGGATTTTAGACAATCAGAAAGAGGCAAGAAAAAAAGAGCTATAAATACCAGTAAGAAAGAGACCAAATGATGCAACTGCCAGTAATTCTAAGAAAATCAACTGGAAAACAAATGTAAAATTGCTTGAAGACATAAAAAAAAGCACAAATAATAGGAATTTGGTGAGCTGCACCCAAACACAAGAACATAGAAAAACTAATAGTTATCTATATAGCTGCAAGAACAAATATGGTAAGCTGAATAATCCCCCCACCCCCGTGCCCAGGTGTCCACATCCTGGTATCCTGGCCCCTGGCATCTGTGACCACCTACATCACAGGACAGAGGGCTTTGTAAATGTGATTAAGACAAGGAGATGATCTGGATTAGCCAGAAGAGCCCAAGGTAGTACAAGCATCCTTATAAAAGGAAGAAAACCAGGGTTAGAGATAAGGACAAAAGCAGAGGTTAAACTGATGAGCTTGAAAGAGAACAGGACCACCAGCCAAAGAATACAGGCAGACTCTAGAAGCTGCGGAGAGCAAAGAAACAGATTCTCCCTTCCAGCCTCCAGAATGAACATAAGCCTGCTGACATCTTGATTTTAACCCAGTGAAACTGACTCAGACTTCTGACCTCCAGAACTATAAGATAGTACATTCATCTTGTTTTAAGCCACTAAATTTGCAGTAAGTTGTCACACCAGCCATCGAAAAGTAACACACCATATAAAAGACAATGGAAAAATTAAATGACTCATGTTCAGAAGAGGGGACACCATGAACAAACTTCCAATACCTAGAAATAAATCTAACTAGAAATATCCAACACTAACATTAAGATTTAAAAACAATTTTTTTCCTGAAGGACATAAAAGAAAACAATAAAGAGAGAAATGCCACAACCATGAATGGGAAGACTCACAAGTGAAAAGACATCAATTCTCCACTAATTAATCTATAAATGCAATGTATTATACTTCCAATGGCAATGTGACCTTCTTGGAATGTGATAAGTTTACACATTTATTCTTTGTATGCACAGGAAGGGGAAATAAAACAACATGAAACCAATGTGGTCATCAGAACTGGAAGACAAAGAATACTACAAACTTTAAACTACTCTTTAAGAAAAAAAACTAAATGCCAAATTCCAGCAAAGCTCTCTCTCAATCTACCACATCTCGCTCTATAGAGTGAGGGGAGTTCTAGAAGAGATACGTGAAAAGGAAGAGAGAAACAAAGGGCCCCTGAGTGAGCTGGAAATTTTATTCCCAGAAAGAGAAATTCTGCCTTAACTGTGAAAGTACAGAAAAAGAGACCTAGTATAGCAGAGGACTGACAACAGGCAAGGAAGGAAAAGCCTGTGGGACTTCAGGTAAGAGTATGAGAAAGGCACCGCCTCCGGGAAAGAGGAGGAGTAAAAGGACCACTCAGGAGACTGAGTGGTTACAGGAAGAAGCAGCAAGGGGGAAATGCACGATCCCACAAAGCAAAAGAGAACTCCAAATAGGAAAACACACAATTCATCCTGCCCTCACCAAAAAAGCAATAAACATTCTTTAAAGGACCTGCACTTCATTCAATGACAGAAGAGGGCACTCTTAACCTAGAAATCTTATTGGTCCTCCTAAATTACCAATTCTGTCTGTGGAATTAATAGACATTAGAAAGGAAAAATATATAAATATACAAATATATATATTATATATATTCAAAGCATTTCAGCTTGTGAAAAACTCCACATTGTTAAAAAAGTAAACCCACATACTAGAAAAAATGTATAATTCCCTAAACTGAAATAAATATCCCCAAACAAGCATTGGGGATATGAAGAAGACATCTTGAGTTAGAAATTCAAAAAC
This sequence comes from Anoura caudifer, assembly GCA_004027475.1. Taxonomy (NCBI): domain Eukaryota; kingdom Metazoa; phylum Chordata; class Mammalia; order Chiroptera; family Phyllostomidae; genus Anoura; species Anoura caudifer. Next base: position 57,282 of record PVKU01001897.1, on the reverse strand, counting down.
TAAGAACAGAAGTGGGCAAAAAGTGGGGAAGAAAAGAAATAAAAGTGACCAATTCAGGAAAGAAAAAGGAAAAGACTAATTAATATCAGAAATAAAGTCAAAATGCCACGGTGCCCAAAGCAGGGCAGATTAGAAGGAAATTTTAATAAAGGGCATTGAAGAAACACAGGAAGAAAACAAAAAGACTTAAAATGAGAGTAAACAGAAGCAAAAAATATTTTAAAGTACTTGAAATGGGACACAGACAAAGATCCAACATGTGTATATTTAAAGTCTCTAAAGAAGAAAAACACTGAAACAGTTAACATTTAAAATTATAACCCAAGATAACTTTACAAAAATTAGAAATATAAATGCTGAAAGGGCCCGCAAGATAACTGAGAAAGCTCATCCAGAACAATCAATTCAAGTAAAACTATTTCACTTTAAAGATAAATCCTCAGCATCTTCACTCAAGTAAATAAATAAAATCCAACAGAGAAAAAAAAAGGGGGGGCTGCATCAGACTTCTCAAAGGCTAAATAAAAAGTAAGGTAATAAGAACTGAATTTTAAGGAAACTCCAATCAAGCAAGTGTGAACCAAGATTTTTATATCCAGCCACGCTATCTTTCATGTGTCGAGGCCGCAGGGAAGTGTGAAACATGCAAGAATTCAGGGAACATTGTACTCTCGAGGAGTCTACTAGAAGGTGAGTTTTGTCCAAGGGGCAACTAGGGGAACTTCAGCAAAAACACTGATGGTGACTATTTGATATATTCTATTGTAGACTTAAGACAAAAAGGTGGGACAAGGTAGAAGAAAAAAATACAAATGGTCTGTGTTCTGATCAAATAAAAACAAGGCAACTAAAAACTGGGAGGAGAAAGGATGGGACAAGAAGCCAATTTGACTGTTATACAGTCAATAAATGGAAGGTAAGGTATACCACTAAAAACTGACAAACCAGATGGTGAAAAGTTATATAAGAAAACAGGAGACAGGGCACTTGAAAAAGGTACAAAGGCAACCATTGGAAAAAATATACACAAAACTTCCTATAAATAAATAAATAATCAATCACCAGGGAAAACACATCAGAGAGAAATACAGAAAATACATTACATATAGTATAATAAAATAACAGGACAGAGTCCAAACATATCAGTTCTTATCAATAACTGTGAATGGATTTCACTTCTTAAAAATATTTTATTAAAAACTAACAAAGATTTTCTAACTGTCTCACAATGCAAGATCCAACTATACACCGTGTGCCTGAGGGTCACCTGAAATACAGCGATTTGGAAAGGCTGAAGATGGAGCGATGGGCCCAGTAAAACAAGGAAATGGAAACCGTCAGAAACTGGGAGTTGTAATTCTGGTGTAGGTAGAATTTCAACGCAAAGAGCGTTAACTAGGACAAAGAAGGACACTTTTTAATGCAAAAGCCACCATTCAAAATAAAGGTAAAATGCAACTACCATTATAAAGCAGAAAAAGAAAATGAATGGATGTAATAAATATGAAAGCAGAAATTACTGATGCAGAGCAGGAGTCAGCAAATTTTTCCTACAGAGGGTCAGTTAGTAAATATTTTAGGCTTTCAGGGCTGACCGCTCTGTCACAACTGCTCAGCCCTGCCTTTGTAGCACAAAAGCAGCCATAGACAATATGTAAATGAATGACTTGACTGTGCTTCAATAAAACTTTATTGAAAAACCAGGCAATAGGGCGGATTTGGCTTGCAGGCCATAGCTTGCTAATTCCCGATGTAGAAGAGAAAAAAGAATAGTGTATCTAATTAATTAAACAAAATCTTGTTTTTTTTTAAATACAGAAAAATAGACAAACCACTAATAACCTAATTTGGAAAACAGGAAGAAAATACAAACAAAGGGAGAAACAATCATTGAAATGAAAGAAAATTCAAAAAGTTAAATGAAACTACTATATAGGTCACATACACATAATCTCAAAAAACATAGATGAAATGGGTAATTACTAATATAGTTTGCCCAAATTGACCCCATTAGACATAAAAAACAAACAGGCCAATTTCTACAAAAAAAAAAAAAAAAAAAAAACTGAGAAAGTTATCAAGGAAATTCCCTATGTCCAGATTCTTTCAAAGGAGAATTCTACAAAACCATCTGAGAGACCAGCTAGTCCAAATGCTACATGAATTGTAATAATAAAAGAAGTCTTCCAAATAATGAAGGAAACCTTCCAAATTCTTTCTATGAAGCAAGGAAAATAAAAATGCCTCAACTTGAGAAAGGCAGTACAAAGGAAGACAGAAAACTATAAACAAATATCACTTATGAACATTGGAGCATAAATACTCGAAAGAAAATATTAGGGAACAGAATCCAAACCATGACAAAATACAGTGTGGCCATGCAGGATTTATTTCAGGAAGAGAGAGCAAAAGGCAGGGAGGGCAGAAGAATGAGAGAACAAGGGAAAGAAATTTGAAATTATATCAAATTAAAAAGTTGCAAGGAAATTTAAAATTTAAAAAGAACACCTTGTAGTTAGCTTTTCTTAATGTCATGTTAATGGATGGTTATGACTAAGAAGTAAGTAATCTTTTCTCCGATTTCGGCCTGGGAAATAGCCATCTCAGAGCCTCTCTGTCTGTGTACCTGAGACCCTGCCTGGGGATTCTACAGCAGGGATTCTTCTTGGGTTGAAGTAGATAAAATCCAGTGGAATTATCACAAACTCAAACGCTAAGCAGTCATAAAAGATGTGTGCCTAGCCCTGGCTGGTGTAGCTCAGTGGATTGAGCACAGGCCTGTAAACCAAAGGATCATGGTTCCCAGTCAGGGCACATGCCTGGGTTGCAGGCCAGTTCCTGGCAAGGGATGCACGAAAGGCAACCATACATTGATATTTCTTTCCCTCTCTCCTTCCCTTCCCCTCTAAAGATAAATAAATAAAATGTTTAAATCAATAATAAAAAAATTTTTTTTAAAAAGCTGTGTGCCTAGAACCCTCTGTTCCTGGAAAGGAGATTTGCCCAGTCTCTGAAAAATGAATGAAATTATTTTACAGAGCAGGTTTTGGTCTTGCAAATAGGAAAAGATTAGGAGACAATGAAATAAAGGAAATAACATCAAGGAGGAGAAGGAAATTTGAACTCACATTGGCCCTGCTCAGAAACCATGACAAGGAAAAGGGAGATATACCCAAATACAACCACTCTAAAGAGACTAGAAAAGATAGGAATACTTACTTACTAGGTTGGGGGAAGTGGCTCAAAGTCACCAAAGAGAAGAATGAAAGGACTATATTAAAGAACAGACTAAAATGACTCTCCTCCCAAAAGGTGCCCACACTCAGGCATTATTCTACCAAGAAGAGTCCTCTTAAAGTTTTAAATCAGGAGCCCCAGGTAAAGCATTAACAGAGAACCCCTCAGTGGAATTGTGACACTATGTAGTTATAGAAAATGTGGACATTTTTAAAAAGAGAAATATTTGAAAAATCAGTGTAGACTTCTTCAAGCATCACTGAATTAGTTTCAAAGTGACATTGTTCTTTTTTTTTTAATTGTTGTTTAAGTATAGTTGTCTCCATTACATTGTTCTTGTAGAGGGAAGAGCAGGTAGAGCTGAGGCTAGAAGGAAGCCTGCCTGGGAAATGTAGGGAGGTAGAACTTGAAGAGAAAGAGCAGGAAAACGTAGCTATACTAAAATAGGAGAATCCAGGGAGGGATGACAATTATCCGGCCCAGGCCTGGGTTATAGGTTGAATGGAACAGAAATAGATACCTCCTAAAGAAAGTAAAATGGGCGGGATTTATTTCAACACTGGATGATCGTGGCAGATCCAGAACTCTCTGGTATCATTCTCTCTCTTTCTGCACAGAGCTCACCGGCAGAATCCAAGATAATACATTAGGAGAACAAAAATCCAAGTGTGAAAACAAAAAGCAAATGTAGGGAAGGAAAGTATTACAGTCTAGCAAAAGGTATTATTAGCCCGGGAATAAAAGAAGGAACAGAAACATCTAGGATGGAAGTTTAGAAGCTGAAAGTTCAGCCCACAGAACGGCAGAGGGAAGTGGACCACTGGCACCCTATCTCTCTGATGCAGAGAAGGAAGCAGTGGCAGGAAGGAATGCTCCGGTTCTCAGCAAAGAAGCACAGGCGCTTCGCGTCTTAGAAATGCAGTTCTGAGGAAAGGTGTGGCTTGGGCACTTCCTGATTCATTAAACCAGTGAAAGCAGAAGTTCCAGAAACTTAACAACAGCCCAAAGATCAACTGAAGGTAATTGTCTGGGGGAGACTAATGTGAAGCCTCCTAACCAGGGAGCAGGACTCACAGGCAAGGCATTCCATAAAGTAATTCCTGGGATCTTTCAGGAAATAGAGGAACTTAGAGGAAAGAACAGAAGATTGGGACTGTGATGGGGGCATGCGAGACAATCCATGTCACTTGAAGAGATTCCTACTCTTACTACTATATTGGGGGGTACCCTGCCCACAAAGAAAGGAGGCTCTTTTGCTAGAGATAAAGATCTTCTGCAATGGGGGAGGGTGGGTAGAAATAGGGCTCAAAGGAGAAAGGAAAATGAAAAGGTTCTAAAGATTTGAGATGGGCACAAGAAAGATCTGGAGCCAACACTGCAAAGTTCTAAAATTTCCAAGGAAAATGAATTTTCCTCCTTTCTTTGTCGGCAGGGTACCCCACAATACATGAGAAGCCAAGTGTCAGACTGAATCCAAATAACCTCATTAGAAGAGATTTCCTGAATTAGGTTTCGATTCACAGGTGGTGGGTTCCAGCCTGCTTGGTAACTTACAGAAGCTGAAATATCACAGGAGCCAGAACCCCTGAGGGGAAGGGGACAGGTACCAAGTTTCAGGCACCCTGAACCCCAGACAAAGTTGGTAGTTCGTTAGAACTAGAACTGAAGTCTCTTGACTCCCAGCATTCCCTATGCTCCCCCACATTGCACAATTCACACATCTCACATGTTGTCCTGAGCTACAAAACACAAAGGCATGCACACCTACCTGCCGGTGCAGTTGTGATCATCACTTGCACTGATTGCGGCTCAGGAGATCCCAGCAGGGTGATGTTCACTGTGTAATCGGTTGCCGGGTACAGGTCTAAACACACGACTGAAGCTCGTTCCCCCGTTGTGAAGTTAAATGATACTGCGTGATAAAAATCATTCAGATACTCTCTCCGGCCTACAATTTTAAACTGTCATGAGATCAAAAGAAATGGTTACATTATATTTTCTGTTGGTTTGCAGATATCTAGATTATAAGCAAAATAAAGATAGAGCAAGAAGGCTCCTTCTATTTGTCCTCACCCACTTATGATTGAGTAAAGTATGTTATGGTAGAGTTATGTTTAATACAACAGCAAGCTAAATGGGGGAAGGACCTTACAAAGCTGCCCTACCTATTCTATGCAACTTCCCCCTCAACCACAGACTGAGCTTCAAATGCATCACTTCATCTCAGAGGAACAGATTGTCAGGCCATTCTAAGGTAATCCCTTGACTGCACTGGGGCTACTGGGCAAGATTGTTTTAAATTCTGTTCATTCCTAAGGATTTTGTAGATAAACCTCAAGGAACAGTTTTTAAACTTTATGAGAACTATTACAAACTATGCATTCAAAGTAGCTGTGCAGTGGTAGTCACTCCACTTGCTCTTTTCCAGCTGAGCTCTGCTGTAGAAGAGCTTTTGGTCTGTGGAGTCATCCTACACTGTTAACTCGATCCATTGCCAACTCAAGTTGCTGGTATAATATAGGGATTTATAAGGGCAAATATATGTGCTGGTCCAGGAGTAATATGACCAGCCCCTTGATTGATTGGTGTGCTTTAGCTAGATGTCAGTGTGTTCACTGTTTCCTCTGATGCTCATGCCATTGGCTGTCCCGCCCCCTCCCTCCTCATCACCATCATTGTCCCACAGTCATCCAGGACCCTGACACGGGACTCACTGGGAGACTCCATTCTCCCCCAATTCCTAGCATCCTCTTGGGTAATGTAAAGTACCCCAAACATAAGCCATCAGAGTCCCTTGAGCTCAATGCTATGAAGTTGTTCCACTCTACTTAAATGGCTCCGATCCATGGCCACACCCTAGCTAGACTGTGTCATCAGCAGAGTCGATCCACCAAGATCTTGCATCCCTTATTTTCACTCCCACTAGACATGATCTCTCTCGAGAAAACCCCTAAGTTTTCCTCACTTAAGATTTTTTACCAATATTCTCCCACCCCCATCCTCATCTTCCCCACCTATCTCAGCCATCATTTTTAATTACATTGACCATTTTATTCCCCAATACCTTCAGTGCCTTTGCCCTTTGTTCTCAATTCCACCCATTTGAGAAAACTCAAAATTCTGGGTCCGTCCAGATGTTGGACTTCCTCACATCTGCATTCAGACTGCCGACATCTGCCTGAGAAAAATCTCACAACTCCATAGGCTGCATTTCTACAGTCATTCTCATCCTAAACTTCAAACTTCACATAGTTCAGTCTATAAACAACAACAACAAATCTGCTCCATGTCCTATTTTACAATACAGTCCTTTTATTTAGCAATATATCATCAAGTTTTTTCTCTGTCATCAATTCACTCTGTAGATATAGTGCCTATTACTTGCCAGCCAGAATATATAGTGTTGGGTCTATTATGGCAAATAAGTTCCTAACCTAAAGAAACTCACAAATAAGTATCCAGGCAAATAAAACACCCAGAGATGAGTGTGATCATACAGGAAGCTGTAGGAGCACCCAGGAGGGGCACCTGGCCCTCCTCTTCGGGGATCAGGGAAGCCTTCCCCATCTTAACTGGGGACTGAAGGAGGAATCAGCACTAACCAGGAGGGCTGGGGATGTGAAAGGTCAGAGTAGGAACAACAGTGTGGATAGCAGGAACAGCGTTTGGAGGAGCAGGCCACCGAAGGCTTTCCACCAGGCAATGGCTGCACCGAGCCTCGAAGCACGGGCGGGAGTTGGCCAGGCGGGTTCAGGGAGGGAGGGAAGAGGATTGCAGGAAGGAGGGTCACACATGTGAAGACACACATGAAAGAAAGTGCAAGTAGCTTGTCAGGCAGTCCAAAGATTAGAACAGGTGAGGCCTGAGGAAATGGATCTAGGAGTCTCAGCATAGAGATAATTAAGGAAGGCAAGAGCTTGGGTTAGATGCCCAAAGAGGGTACAGGACATAAAGAGAACAGGCAAGGCACAGCCGTGAGGGTTATTGGATTTAAGGGACAGGTGGAGGAAGGGAATCCTATGAAGGAGACTGAGTGGAACAAAGCCAGCAGGAGAAAGAGAGGAATACTGGGCAAGAGCAGCACAAGGCGTCCCGTGTGAAGTGGACCGTATTTCATGTCTGTGCAGTGTTCTAGCAGATGGAGGTATGACTATTTATTTACACGAAGTCCTAGGGACGAACGTTTGTTTCTGATTATTACTAATAATTCAGAGAACAGCTTAATTTCTCTGCACATGCCTGCATAATTCATTATAGTACACTTCTAAAAGTCCCTGACAGATACTAACAAATATCGAATGGCTGTGCCAGAAAAGTCATGCCAATTCAAGCACCCGACAGCTGTGTGTAACAGAACTCTCTCCAAGTGTATAGAAGAATCATGGCATCTCATGGTTTAATTATTTTTGTTTACTAGTGAGACATAATGTGGTCGTGTATGTTTTAGAAATATGTATATTCTCTTTTGCAAACTGCCTTTGAATGTTCAATTTCTTTCTGGCTTTGTTAAGAGCGTTTCACGTGTTACTTAAATTTTTCTTCGTCTAATATGTTAACAAAAGCAATTTTTCTCTTTTTTAAAGATTTTGTTTATTTTTAGAGAGAGGAAGAAGGGTGGGAGATAGAGAGGGAGACAAACATCAAGAGCTCGTACATGCTGGGGACCTGGCCAACAACCCAGGCATGTGCCCTGACTGGGAATCGAACCGGCAACCTTTCAGTTTGCAGGCCAGCACTCAATCCACTAAGCCACACCAGCCAGGGCTTCTTTTTTTTCTTTATCATGCTTTATTCATTGTGATGCAAAAGCAATATTTGCAATTTAACTCTTTAATCATTTTAGTGTAGGAATGAACAATCATTTCTTTTTTTACTTAAGACAAGTTTAATATTCATATTATATACATGAGAATTTTTAAGAAATTATTAGAGAATGTTGGAATACATTTTTCAATTAATAACACCTATTTTTTGTTCTAGTTGTGGAGATTTATTGGTCTTCTATATAAAATCATTTACTGTCTTCTCTTGAGATTAATAGCCAGTGATCGGTCACCTAGTAAGTAAGAAATGCATTGAAATAACAGTAGGGAACTAGGAAGGGAAAGTGGACGTTTGTAATTTTTGGCTGCCCAGGGTCCACCTGCTTGTCCTAACAGCTCTGTGGTTTCCTTTTGAGAAACTACCACTTGCAATGTGAGCATGAAAGCATGTGATTCTCACCAAATACTTCTGTCATCTTCAAAAGGTTCTGAATTTAGCCCTGACTGGTGTGGCTCAGTGGATTGAGTGCCAGCCTGGAAACTGAAAGGTTGCTGATTCGATTCCCAGTCAAGGCACATGCCTGGGTTGCAAGCCAGGTTCCCAGGTGGGGGCGTGGGAAGGGTAACAGATGTATCTCCTACATACCGAAGTTTCTCTCCCTCCCTTCCCCTCTCTCTAAAAATAAATAAAATCTTTTTTAAAAAAGGTTCTGAATTTAGTTGTTATCATGTACAGATGCTCTCTCTTAAAGAAGCTGGTTTTTGCCTGAGTGTGCCCATGAAACACAGTACAGCATGGGTTTGTCACTCAATATTGTGTTTTTGAGACTTATCCGTGGTGAATCATGGTGATCTAGTTCATTCATTTTTAGCTCCTATGTAATATTCGGTTTTATAAATTTATTAGGTTGAACCATATCAAAATGGCTGAACAGCAGTAATTTCACATGATTCGACCAAATATCACAACTATTTTCCAATTAATGAATGCTTAAGTAATTTTCAATATTTTATTATTGTAAGCAATGATGTGATGAAAATCCAATTATATACCTCCTTAAATACAACCGTAAAAATTTCTCTAGAGTATATGCTAAAAAGTAGATCTTTGGCCAGGTGGCTCAGTTGGTTGGAGTATCATCCCATACACCAAAAAGTTTTGGTTTGATGCCCAGTCATGTTGCATATGGGAGGCAACCAATCGACTCTCTCCCCCCATCTCTCCTCTCCCCACTCCATCTCTCCCCCTTCCTCTATTTCTAAAATCAATAAACATATCCTTGAAGATTTTTTTAAAAGTAGAGTTGCTGGGTTTTAGGGCATATACAACTTCTATTTAAATAATTTATTTTCTTAACCAAGTAGTTAACCAATTGTCTCAGAATCATTTATTTCTGTACTCATTTGAAAAATCATTTTTATTGTACATTATTTGGGTACTTGAATATATTTTTCTAGGTCCAGTGTTCTCTCTAATATGAAAACCTGAGTATTTCACTCACTTGCCTAAAGTCCTTCAGTGCCTCTACATGGACATCAAAATACAATGAAAACTCAAAAGCACAGGATACAGGGCTTTTCATGATGTGGCCGCTGCTTGTATTTTTGCCTCATCTCTTCCCACTTCCCCTTACTTCCTCTGTTCCCAGAGAGAGTCACGGATCTATTACTCAACTTGCTACTCTGCATGCCCACTGTGCCTTTCTTCACCCTTACCCCACCTCCTTTACCTGGTTAATTCCTACTAATTCTCTGTGATTGAACACCATCTTTACTTCCCATTTTTAAAAAACTGTACCCGGACATGCACACATACACACAATATTCTATTCCGTTTATTTACTTTTTATCAAAGCACTCATTGCACCATATTGTAATTGTCTGTTTAATTGTATAAGGATATTAGTTTGAATTAGAACTTCTATGTCCTAATACATAATATACTTTTGTTAAATGATTAATTAATTACTTAATTTTAACTTAATACTTACTCTCTGACAGATAATTTGCTAGGCACTGAAAACAGGACACAAAAATAACAAATCTCGGTTCCTTCCTGAATTCACTCAAATTTTACTTGAGATTTGCAATGTTTAAAAAGTCAAGTTAAAAAAGAAAATTTTACCCTTTGTGACAGTATGGATGGACCTGGAGGACACTATGCTAAGTGAAATAAGTCAGTCAGAGAAAGACAAATACCATATGATTTCCCTCGTATGTGGAATCTGATGAACAAACTGAACTAACAAGGAAAATGGGGACAGACTCACAGATGGAGAGCAGGCTGACAGCTGGGTGTGGGGAGAAGGAGGGGAGGGATTGAGCAAAAAGGAAAAAGGACTCATGGACCTGGGCAACAGTGTGGTGATTGCTGAGGGGAGGGAGATACAAGGGGACTAAATGGTAATGGAAAAAAATACAATAAAGATTAAATTTAACATATAAAAATAAAAAGTCAAGTTAAATGAGGACCAATAGCCATGCAACAAGTTTCTTAAAAACCCACATCCCAGTGTGAATTTGATGACAAAATAAGTTGCAATTACTAAATGCACTAATAAAATTATAATACATGTGAAATACCAGCCAGGGAAAATGACAGCAAGTCACTAAACATAGTGTCTTCCTTCAGTTTAGTCCCTCACTTGCATCCACCTCACATCTCATATTCGTCTCCAGAAACAAAAATCGAACTGTCTAGAAGTTCATTGCATATTTTTACATACTTTGAATCCTCACTTGGAGAACACCCAAATTTTTAAGTGACATGATTCTTTAATAAATAACATAAGAGATCTTCTTACTTGGTATATTTGGTCTGATCCAACTTTCCTAGAATGCCTATTCAATTTCAAACAAGCTTCATTAAATATTGAGATATTGAAAATTCCGTCATCTTCTAAGAGATCATCTTCTAAAAGAGAAGAGAGGACACATGGGAAGGTGGCATCATCTCGGCAAACACGTCACAGCCAAGTACAGTGGAAACTCCGACATCTCGAGAGCGCCAATAGGGTGCTGAACAGCAAGGCCACTGCATCTGGTTCCAGGTCCTGGCTCTACAACTTAATTGCATGACCTTAGCCCACATCACTGAACCCTTCTGAACCTCCGTCTCCTAATTTGTGAAACCAAGTTATCCAGTTTGCCCTTCTGACATGACAGGCTGTTAAGAGTATCAAACGCAATAATGCATATTTAAAAAGTACCATAAACTAATAAAGCTGTGATATTTTTGGAAAGTTAATCTTATTGCTTAAGTAAAATGGCATGTTATATATAAGCATATAAATAGCCAGAAAACTCGGAGAGTAGAAAAAAGGTGAATGAGGGCAAAGACCACAGAGTAGAGCTCTCAGAGCGAGTGCGTCCACCTAGATGACCAGCAAAGTAGTTGACGGGGAAAGATGTGTGTTCTCACAGCAAACAGCATTTCAAGAGAGCTGCTCAGGCGAGTTCTAAGGTGATAAAATAATCAGAAACAGACTGATTTCAACCACCGTGCAGAAAAAAGTAATTTCATGCCTTGTGTAGTCTAATTCATTCCATCAATGTTCTATGTTATTAATGTAATCGCAAAGAAGAGGTTTGTCAGTAATGAGTGAAGAACTCACAGAGAGTCCAGGAGTACCACGGCTAATTTTTGAGGAAAAGCTAATTCCCTAAACAAACAAGCTATACATTTTCTACAAATGAGAAAAAGTTTCCATGTCTATCAGAGGGAAGCTTTTTATACCTACCTTTTATGTCTGTTTCTCCAGCGGAGTCCCTGCTACCTAAAAAGAAATAAGAACAACAACAAATTACTCTGTTCAAAGTCAGAGCAGTCCACAGACTTGTAACTATTACTGACATGCTGCACAAGGCAATGAGCTGGGGGGAAATATCCTTGGCTAGATCTGGAAATGTAAAAATACGGTTATGAAAGAGAATCTGAGGGCCTATCGCATGTGCTCTCCTTAACCTTCACAACTTTTATTTTAAAGATTGCATAAGGACATCTGACACAAAAACTGCCACGTTACGCAAATGATTTTGAGGCGCATTGAGTGCACGTATTGTATTCAGGAATACCACACATGGTCTGTGTACACAAACGGAACTCGAAAGCAGACCTACTGTCTGCACACTTCCTGTCTCCACGTGATTTTCCCCACTTACAGCCATTCTAACCTGAATTCAGGGGGTGACGGCAACATGCAGGAAGGCATCTGGTTTCCACTTCCACCCCCAATCCAGACAGAAGTGCTGAGAATAGCAAAAATGGGTCAAAATTTGCATCTGGGTTGGAAAGGAGGGTCGGTTGTCATACACAAGGCAGAGACACAACGACGTTTCAGCTCAGCACAGTGTGGAGGGGAGCAGGGAGGAAGGAACACACTGAGAGCTCCTGGGCAGGGTGTCTTCCAAGCAGAGGAGCATGTTCTCAAATCTCAAAGGACGGACCTGGAGGAGGACTCGTGTCTACAGAGGTGGAGGCTGGAAGCCAGGACAGGCCACAGGACAATAAAGTGATGAATACCCCATCTGCAGCCATTTACCCCGGTGGTTCCCAATCCCAACTGCACATCAGAATTACCCAGATGCAGCAGATCTCAAGTAAAGCCTGGACATCCGTGTCTTCTTTAATGCACCAAGCAATCTGATAGGCAGCCAGGGTAAAAAGTATACATGCTACCACAAATAATAATAGTCCTTTTTTAGCCCACTGGAGATCTTCTAAGGGGAGGCCAAAGGAGGTTTCATCAGCCTGAGCTGGCAAAAGGAGAGACTTGGTTTTTGTCTGCCTTCATAGGCTGTAACACCATAATGAAGCCAGGCAATGCCGAGCTAGCCTGGTAGTGACAACGTCACCACCGATCAAGAGAGCAAAGTGCTCAGAAATAAAGCTCAGGGCAACAGGCTTTCCCACCGCTGCTCCCCAAAAGACACTGGATCATCCAAGTTACACTAAATCCTTCAAGATGAAATCTGATGTAACTGTACTAATATTATCCAATAAAAAGAGCAAAGGTAATGGCATCCATTTTATTATGAAAAAAAAATCACACCTACATGAAAGCTTTCTCTTCTAAGAATAAGTCATCTAGAAGGAAGGGAGGGGAGCCCATAAAATGATTCTAGAAAGAACAAGAGGGAGATTATGCTTAGGAGATGAAAAATGAACATACTTTAGGGGGAAAATATTGAGCCAAATTAGGCAACATGTATCATATACTTTCAGTTAAAAGAAGTAAGATGGATTCAAACAGATAAAGGATGAGATAATAAGAGAAAGCAATAGCAGAGAGGAAATTGGTTGAGAGAGGCAGAAATAAAAAGGAAACCGAATGAAATAAAGAACCAACAGAAAACGAAAGTGCAACAAGCGAATGTAAAGTGCATTAGCAATGACAGAGGTCAGACATGCCAATGCATGTGTGCATGAATGCATACAGAGAACAACTGGGCCACCTCCTCACAGACGACAGGGGACAAAGACACGAATATAAGACAAGAGAAAAGGAAAGACCGATGCTGAGAAGAAATTCCACATAGGAGTATCTGAAGAGCCAGAAGAACACTTCTTAAAAAGCAATAATCAGAGATTTCGTGAAAGGAAATGTCCCTAATGTATAGATAGACCAAATTCTGAAGATCAAAAACATTCACAAAGTACTGAGACAACTTAGTAAAAAAAAAATTAACATTTATATCAGCCATGACTGAAGGAAGTTTCATGAGAGAAGGGATTTGTGTCTCATTCACTATTGAACTCCCAACACCTAAAACAATGTCAAATGTGGAGTTGGTAGTTGATAAACATGTCTTGTGTATATGAATAAGTGATTGAAGGCTTGACTTTCACACATACAGAAAGCCTCTATGATACCCAGGCTGAAAAATCAGATTATCTACATGGGATTTTTAAAACCACAGCTTCTTCAAACTCCTCTTTCAAAACTTTAAAGTCCCACAGCCAATGTGAAATGTCTCCAGAATTCTGACAACAAAAGTTATGGCCCAAGAATTTTATCTCCAGGCAAGCTCTCATTCACCTGTCAAGACAAAATAAAGACATTCTCCAAAAATCAAGGGCTCAGAAAGTATTCCATTCCTCAGTGAGCAGAAGACAGAATCAGAGAGCAGAGAGGGAAAGCACAGAAAAACAGAGAAACTTCGGTATGAAACTTTGGCATGCAGGAAACATTGAGACTATTAAAATGTAAGCCTGTTTAAATAATGGTTAAAAATGTTATTAATCAAGATACAAATGAACTCTTTAAAGATATCATACATGTCAAAATTAATTAGAAAGAAGCTGGCCATAAAATGCCCTGTTAAAACAATAAGAGAAGTGAGAGGGGCAGAAATAAAAGGAAGTAAAGAATACTAATTCCCACATCATATTGAAGGAGAAGTTAACATTGTTTCAGTCTTAACGCTGGTAATCAGAGAAACACATATTCAAGCAGGATTATTTTTGTTTTTTAAAATGTATTGCAGAATAAAAACAAAATCTATACTGTCTGAATGACTCAAAAAGCAGCTCTGTGCAGCAAAAAGAAAACAATGGACAAAATAAAGTAGCATAGAAAAGGGTAAAATAACATAAGACGACAGAAGAAAGGAAAATTGTATCACAAACAACACTAATGTAAATTGCTTAATTGACCCACTAAAGAATAACACTTTTCTTAAGCTGGCTTCTCAACATATGCAGTCTCCAGGCGTGCGTCTCCTGCACTATCATCCAGGGAGCTTTTAAGGAGAACAAGCTGGGAGAAAGCATGTCATGCAAATGGAAACACAAAGAAATCAAGGAAGCCAGTATTACAAACCAAAGTGTAACTCAGGGCAAAAAATATTAAACAGGACAAAGCAAGTCACCTGCAACTAGCAAGTGCAGGTAAAACGTTAGAATCTGTAATTAAGGTACCAGTTATGAACAAACACAAATATCCCAACATCAAAAGGTGTGGAACAAGACACTTAGAGTTTCTAAGAGAAATTGAGGAAAATGGCAATGTAGGTATGGAAAAAACGCAACAAAATAAATGTGAAAAACCCTCCAAAGTCCTGGAAAATCTTACTAGTGTTAACTGAAGACTAGACCGACTCCACCTACAATCTCTCTACTATCCAGCACCAACCATAAAATTACAAAAATTGGCCAAGAGTAAGCCCCCCTCAAATATCAATAAATCCACCAAGAGAACACCAAAATGTAATTAAACTAGAAATAATAATAAAGTGTAAATGTCTAAAAAGTGTGAGTTGTATAACACATAATTTATCCTTCCATCAATGGGAAAATCAAAATAGCAATTAGTTAATGCTTTGAAAGGAAGGATAAAGAAAACTTGTATTAACACACTCATAAACAATTCTTCAATCAAAGGAAAAATCAGAAGAGCAATGACATCATGCCTTAAAAGTGAGAACAAAGAGAACAGGTACCCATTCATACCTAAGGAATTATGCCCATGCTCAAATTCAGAACGAAAAAAAAAGCATTAAAGACTTTTAGTATCAAACAGGAAAGATTAGAAATAAGTTGAATTATGCATTCAACTCAAGAACTTAGTAATAGAACAATATAACCAACTTAAGAGAAACAGGAAGAATAAAACAATAAAAATAAGGGAGAAATTAGCCCTGGCTGGTGTGGCTCAGTGGACTGAGCACAGGCCTACAAAACAAAGGGTTGTTGGTTCGATTCCCAGTCAGGGCATGCAAAAGGCAACCAAACATTAATGTTTCTCTCCCTCTTTCTCCCTTCCTCCCTCTTTGTCTAAAATAAATAAACAAATTTTTTTTAAAAAGGGATAAATTAATGAGGTACAAAAAAGAAAAACAATTAAAAAACCCAAGAGTTTATTTTTTGGGGGGAAAGAACATTAGTAAAACAGCCAACCTGAGATAAGCTAATGAATTTTTAAAAGAGAGAAAACAACAAAATTAGGAACAAGAATATCCTGGGGTTATATAACATATAACACCAGAGGAGTTGTAAACAAATATTCCATATGACATTCTGCCCGTATATATTTTAAATCTCAACAAAATGGCCACTTTTTAAGGAAAATATAAATTATAAAAATTGACTCAAGAACATGAAAGAAACATGAACAGACCAAAAATAACCATAGAAGAAATTGACAAAGTTATTAAAGAATTATCTCCGCAAAGGGGTGAGATTTAAATAATCTTATGAGCAAATGCGTCTTACTTTAAAGGAAGGAAATAATTAAAAAATTATATAAATTCTCCAAGAGAGTTTATATTAAAAAAATTTGGAAAAGTTTCTAATTCATTTTTAAGAGAACTAGCATAATCCTGAAAATAAAATCAATAGTTAAGTATGCAGGATCTAGAAAAAAATGATAAATCTTTACAAAAGTGCATACATCAAGAGGGAAGACAAAACCCAAGGAGATAACAAGTAAATGTGGAAATGTACCTCATTTCCCATTGGGATGGCTCAGTCAAAATCCCAATTCTAGATTAATTTGCAAATTTAATCCAATGTCTCTTAAAATTTCAGACAGAGGAAAGCAGTCTGGGGACATAAACATCTCAGCCATGGTCACCCACTCTTCATGGCTGAGTTCAGATGCAAAACTAGGTCTGTCTGACCCTGAAGGCAATGCTTTTCCAGTGGAAATAAACTTGAAGTAATGAGATATTAGTAAAAAAACAGCTGACCCTGAACAGCAAACTATCATTCTGATCAAACAGTGAAAGATGAGTTTGAAGACCTGGGACGAGCTTATTAAAAAGACATAATCCTAATAAATCCATAGCAATTTATTATTAATTTTGTACAAGCTTCTCTAACTCACTTTTAGTTTTAACTGAAGTTTTATAAGTTTTATAATGTCTTTCCTTACATATTATTTACTTAGAAAGAAATCATTTTGTTTTGTTCATACACAAGTACCCAGGGACCTAATTTGTGTAATTTCTCAGTTGGCTTCATATTGTTAAGATTGGCAGTCTTTTCAATTATCTCTACCAAATCTGTGTCACTTCCGGTTCCTAGAGGCAGCAATAACTGAGGGTTGAGGTACATTTTCTTAAGTAAGAACTATCTCAACTCCCCTCAAATAAAAAAATGACTCCAATGGCTTCTTAAGGTTTGCTTATAAAATATTTAATTAGTCCTAACACTCTATAACCAGAACTATTTCTAAAACATTATAATTGTCACAATATTATTATAAAAATCCACGTGAAAACTATGTGCAGTGAGGTTTATTACTGCTTCTTGAAGCTCTTTCCTGCCAATTCTTCTTTTCACCCAAAATTCACCTTCCTGCATCTTGAAACTGCCTACCCCTATCCACTCGCCCCTCCTCAACTTGATCTCCCAGCCCCGATCAGTCCTGTCGACGGTTCCCATTCTAGATATAAAGCCACGGGGTCAGTGTCCCTGGCTCCTCCTCTCATGGGCAAGAATAAGAAATGCCTTTTGCGTTTCCTTCGAAAGATAAGCCTTGTGGCTACCTTCTGTGGCTTTAGACAACTGCCCTTCACCTAACATTGCTCTCTTTCAAATGTCTTCTTATCACCTTCCACTTCAACCAGACACCCCAGAGGAGAACCGATCGATACCTTTGGCCTGGCATCAAGAGGACAGGAATCTCCCCTAGGCATTCTCCTGGCTACAGATCTCAGAAAGCAACTATGAACACTCCTGCCCAGGTGATGCTGAAGCACATTCCCCCCACAGCCTGTGCTTAGCGTTTTCTAGGAGGGAGAGACTTCGGCTCCACCTACCTGCTGTCTGGAACCCAATGTAGGCTGGCACCGAGCGTCCGGGAGGGGCAGTGGAAATGCTCACGGTGTAGTTGGTGCCTTGGTACAAATCGAGGCACACTTCTGGGCTCCTGCTGTCTGTGGTCAGGTTGACTGTCTCCTCGTGAACTGATTCCACAGGGTCCACCCGGTGTCCTACTATGTGCATCTGTGCCAGAGGAAGAGATAAGAGAATCCACCGGGACTATGGTTAAAACACCCAAGAGGGACTTTGTGGTACTGGGTCCTCTTTTCCTACTACTCCCTTTTACACTGCACTGCTCAGTGTAGTGTTAGATTACACTTGGGGAAGATTAATACGGGAAAAGATTAATACGGGAAACCTCTGCCGTCAGGTATTTGATGATGATGTATGATCAGCCTACAGTGATCAATAAACCCTAAAAAGTGACATAAAATGAGGAGTCCCTCTGGGGAGTGACATACAAGTGCTTGGAAACAAGTCTGGATGCCAAATGTAGATACATCTCCACACATACACCCTGTCGAGTGACAAATATATTAGGCACAAAATGGAAAGTAAAATACTCCAGATATTTTTAAAAATCTGCTCATTTTTTAAAGGATGATGGGATTTGGAAAGCAATTAGATTGAGAGGCTCTTCCTTCCAGAAGCGAGTCCCTCACCTCATATTCCCCCGAGTCACCATTTCTGCCCTAACAGGAAAAAAGTAGATTACTTACCACATACACAGTCGTGGAGTTTATTCTTCCTGGGTTTATTTGCCACTTCACACAGGTGTTATTAAACACCAACAGAGCATTAATTTCTGTAATTATTTCTAAAACAGAAAAAAGAGATAGTCCACTCACAAAATGCATCAATGGGCTTCGGAAAAATCCTAACGGCAGCCATGTCGGCGGACAGGGCTTCCTTTATCCGCCCAGCTGCTCACCGTTCCTGCTCTGATTCAGAAACTGAGTCAGGCGATTCCCACTAGGGGTAGTGGGAATCACCCCGTGTATCTTCATCACGAATGAGCCTGGCTTGCAGGGAAAGGAAAGAAAGAGTCCTACCTGAGCAAGTATGGCTAACTCCCACCTGTGGCTGGTCTGACAGGCCACTGGATGCCACTGGCGTTCTACTCATGCGGGAGGGAAGGAGGCCCAGGGCTGCACCCTGGACCTCCCCTGCAGCCGCACAGCTAAGATCTGCTTCCGCCCCTCCTGCCTCTGGCTGATAGAGCACTCTTATTTTCAGGTCACCGCTCTTCCCCAGAAGGAAATGACATGCATCACCACTGAGGGGGACCCTTTCTCAGGGCAGGTTGGGGTAAATAGAATGAATTTTCACAAGGTCCCTGGATACTTCTGGGACTCCCTGAACTGAAACTATTTAATCCTGATGTAGCAGGAAGCTACTGATTTCTTCCAGTTGTTTGGCTTCTTTTAAATATTCTGCATGTTTCACGTAACAAATTCAGCAATGTGGGAAACTGTATCGGGGCTCTCGGTTCCCTGAGGTAACACAGTTTCCAATGGGCCCAGTTAACTGCCTAGGAAGTTGTTCAGATGGGAAGGGAGCAAGGATCCAGCTTTTTAACTTCTTTAAAATCATTTTCCCTGCAGATAAACAAAACTATTTCTATTAGTAGATGACCTAATCTTGTCTACGAATCAATCCTAAGGAATTCACACACAAAAATAACCATCACTAAGAAAGGAATTCAGCAAGGCTGCAGGATAGAAAGTCAATATATAGAAATCTATTGTATTTCTGTACACTAGC
Organism: Anoura caudifer; assembly: GCA_004027475.1. Classification (NCBI taxonomy): domain Eukaryota; kingdom Metazoa; phylum Chordata; class Mammalia; order Chiroptera; family Phyllostomidae; genus Anoura; species Anoura caudifer. The sequence continues at coordinate 37,752 of PVKU01001897.1, read as the reverse complement.
AAGGAATAATCCAAAAATGAAATGAAGAAAACAATCTTGCCCTGACTGGTGTGGCTCAGTGGGCTGAGTGTCATCCTGCAAACTGAAAGGACGCCAGTTCAATTCCCAGTCAAGGTGCATGCCTGGGTTGTGAGCCAGGCCACCATTTGGGAGTGTGCAAGGGGCAACTGATTGATGTTTTTCTTGCACCTCAATTTTTTTCTATCTTTCTCCTTCCCTTCCCTTCTCCCTAAAGATAAATAAAAATAAAATATTTTAAGAAAAAAGAAAGAAAACAATTTATTTACAACAGCATCAAGAAAGAATAAAATTTCCTACAGGTAGAAGCTCCCCTACCATTATTTCTGGAGAAGGGAATCTTCATTTTGGCAAACAGGAATATTCCACAGCCCAAATTCAGGATTTCCCACCAAATCACGCATCCCTCAGAGAGTCTTCAGAATCTCTCAGCCTCACCTGTTCCTGGTTCCATCCCTACACGGGCCATGACTATGTGGGTGTGTGCTGTCTCTCATCTGGGGCTTCCCTGCTGGGGTACCCACACCCAAGTGCAACCTGGAAGTGCAAGGGAATTAATGCCCCTTGGGGACAGGAGACGGGAGTCAGTCTTCCCTTATCTTTCTTTCAGTCCTACAGAGACCTCTCAGGGTGCAAACGGAGCAATCGTGGGCACTTAATGGACCCGATTCAACAAGGCATCCTTTACGTGGGCTCTTCTCCCCTCCCTGCTTCCTGAGACATCATTCCCTATTACATATACAATGAACATAAGCCCTCTGCCTCAGGCTCTCTTTTCTGGAAATCCCAAGGAAAGACTCTCATCAAGAAGAATGAGAAACTGTAATTGAAAAAAATTTTCTTTTAATTAAGAAAGAAAATGGCTTTCCTCAGCTCAGCTCCTGTCCATCTCTTCTAGTAAATCTCTTCTCGGTCTCCAAACGGGAAGGGGGACCTGCGCTGTAGGCACCTGTAGGGTTGCCTCGTTCATCTTGTACTCAGAATCAAGGCCACCTTTAGATCAACCCTGGTCTACTGATCTCCTTGCCCACAGAAGATTCTACATCTTTACTCAATCATCCCATCAGCAGCATTACAGAGATTCTATGTCCCACATTACCTGGTCTCGAATAAGCCCAGGCCAGCTATAGGTAAGCGAGAATAAATGGAGGCAGAGACAGGAACACAGGCAAACTCGTGGAGAGACACTGGAGGATCACCCACGGCTGTCCAAAGCACTCCTGGGTCTCTACACCAGTACTTCTCCCCAGAGCACAGAGAACGTGAAATCAAAGAAATACTCCAGTTATGGACGTGGGTACCCTAAGAGATGCAAAGATTCTATCCACTGACTCTCTTGGGTGGCATAAAGATGATGCTGCCACCAGTCTATTATCAGCTTAAAGAGGGCCCCAGTATTCCTGGCCTCTTCCCTCTCCACCACCCTTCAAAGCCCTAGAGCTCTGGACTCCTAGACTCACTCACACATCCCTCTGACACCAACTCGCCACCTGGTCCAGAAGGAAAAGGAAACATCCCACCCTTCACCTTCTCTCTGACTTGCCACTAATGCAAATTTCCTTTTCACTCGGAACCTGTCTGCCACCCAAGCAGAGATTAGAAAGGAGACACAAAAGTTACCTGTCTTGTCTTTCCTTTCTGCTCATTCACTATGACAACTGCAAGTGACATCTCAGAAATGCCATCTGCCTCCAGCTTGTGCCACACTCTCTGCACAGATGGGACTCAGACCTGATTATAGGGTGTCAGATATTTCATCTCAAGGAGCAGTTAACAAAGTTTCATTGCTTTTTCTTCCAGGTGCCTACAGATGAGCTTGAAAGACTTTTTAATAAACATATCAGACATTGAACATTCACATTAATATCGCCTTTAAAAAAGAGATGACTTGGGCCTAGGCCAGTATGCCTCAGGTTGTTGGGCATCATCCCACAAACCAAAAGGTCACCAGTTTGATTCCTGATCAGGGCACACACCTGGGTTGGAGGTCATTCCCCAGTCAGGGTGCCTATGGAAGGCAGCCAGTTGATGTTTCTCTCTCACATCAATGTTTCTCTCCCATCCCCTCTCCCTAAAATCAATTAATCAATCAATCAGTCAATCAATCAATTAAAAGAGATGACTTGGGAGGCTATGTCCTAATTCCAATACCAACATGTGAAAACATTTCTAGCAGTTCTCTGGAATTTACTCCAGAGCTCTTTATTCACCATTAACCAAATGTCCACCGAATGCCAAGCATCTCCCCATGCGAGGCCCTGGGCTGTGATGATGCTCAGAACATAAGTCCTTTTCTCAGGAACATGCTGCCTGATGGAGGCAGCATATATACAAGCAGGTAAATTACAACTCAGAAAGTATAAGAGCAAAGCTACAAACAAGTACCACAGGGTATAGCAAAAGAAGTCATCAACGGTCCCCAAAGGACCTGGGGAAGCCGGCTTCACTGATGGCATGAACTTAATGGATGGATGGCTGAAGAGGAGGGAAGATGTCTAAGCAGACAGACCAGCAAGTCTAAGGCTTAGAACAGTAAAGGCTGTGGCATATTCGGAGTGGGTACAGAGCTGTGTCATGTGACTGAGGAAGGGGAAAAGTGGGAAGTGGGTTGCAGAGACAGAACAAAGTCAGACTGGGCAGGACCTTGATAGTAGCTCAATACGTGAAGACTGATAAGTAGGTCTTCATAGACTTGATCTCATCTTTACAGCAGTCATAAGAAGCAGTAAAAAATCAATAATGAGAGTACATTTATCGAGTTATTACCACACACCAGTTACTATGTATAATGTATCATTTCTTGAATTTTCAAAATAGCCTCTTGAGCTTGTTCCTACTGTGTCCATTTTTCGGACCTGAGGCTTAGAGAAGTTAAGTAACCTGTCAAGGGTCACACAGCTAGTAAGCAGTCAAGTCAGGACTCAAATCCAGACCTTGTCTGACTCCAGAGCCTTTGCAGTGAAGCAGTTATTCAGCAAAAACATGAAAAGATGAAATCTGGGCACTGCACTTAAAATCATAAAACAATCATGATGGAGAAGCAAAAGGAATTGAAAAATAAGGAACAGTGAGGGATCTTGGCTTACTGCCGGTCTTTGAACTTGACAGTCTGAATGGATGGTCTTTCACTGCTCTCGTAATAAATATAGGAGGAAGCTGACCAGGTTTGTGAGAAAGAAGCTAATGAATTGTGTGTAGGACATGCTAAGTGTGAGTTCTCTACAGACTATCCATGTAAAAATAGTCTTGAAAGTCAAGTATGTGCAGATAGCAGCTGAAGCCCTGGGTACTGGTGTAAAATCCAGGTAGGACGTAAAGCGGCCCAATGACAGAACACCAGGAAACACAGGCACCAAAAAGGAAACCAGAGGAGAAAGAGCAATGCAGAAGAGAGGTAAGAGGTGGGCTGAGGGAGCGTGATGCTTAGGGAGGCAAGGAAAGAAGATTTAAAGAAGCATCTGCTTCCTCCAAAGCTATCTCCCTTCCTTCCCACCACGACCTCCTCCCCTTGCACCGGAGGAGGGCCTGGAGCTCACCACGAAGGCCCCAGGGGCAGGTTCTCTCTCCCTCTTCTTGCATTCAGCTCTTTCCTCTCTGATGGAGTGCCACAGTGTCATGACTATATCTGAAGTTTGACTTTGGGAAGAGGTAGGGAGAGCAGGCCTGTGGCCTGTCCAGTTGTAGGACATTCAGACATCTCTAGCCAAAAAAAAAAAAAACCCTCAGTGGGTGATAAAGTACCTTTGCTTTGCTTCAATTCTGTCTGTGGGTCGGGGGGGTGAACATAAATGTACATGTGTGTAAAGTTATGAATTTTAGTATTCTATTAGCATCCAGTATTCTCTGGGTTACTTTCCACATTGGTAACTCCATAACTTTGTAATTGCTTATGTAATACTTATCTTTCCTGAATGTAAGCTCAGTGATGGCAAAGACTGGGTTTATCTCTTGGACCTAATACAATGCCTTGGACATAGATATTTAAAACTATTTATTATTTGGTTGATTGGTTGAATGGCTGGATGAAGAGACAGATGATCAGCAATGCTAAGCATTGTAGAAAGGCGAAGAAGAGTGAGGAGTGAAAGTGGAACCTGAATTTGGCCCTTGGGTGGTCATTGGTAACCCTGGTGAGAAAGCTATATAGTGAAGTGGTGGGTCAGGTGCCTGATTTTCCTTCAGGAAGTTGAGAACAGAATGGGATGGGAGGGAACGGAGACAGGGAGCAGAGACTGCTCTTTCAGAAGCCCCACTGAGGGCAGGGACTGAGCTAGTGTACTCTCTTGGTTTCCAATTTGAGATCCTTTTTCTTTATTCAGGGGACCCAAACAAATTGTCAAGCTCTATGGCATTGCTGGTTGAAAACAGTATCTAATTTCAAAAGTAATATACCTGATCTTCTAATAAGACTCATAAACTACCTCCGAGGGCAATTCCCAAACAGGGGTTATAAAACAGACAGATTTTTCATAAGGTGGCATCATTAAAATGAGAGTATGGCTTCCCAAGGTGACTACTTTGAATAAGTGCATATTTGAATAAATTAAATGATAGTTCTGCTGTGTTTACTTTCCTTTTTTTTTAAGTCTTCAGAGTCACATAAAATCAGTAGAATGAGCATGGCTTAGAGCAGTGATTTCCTAAAATGCATTATATACGTTAAGATAATTTTTGGTTGTGGTTAAATAAATGTTTATGTTTGTTTTGTATTAACTTTTGTATATATTAGAAAAATTCACCTACTTCAAAGTCATGAGATCACATATATTACAAAGTGCCCTTGATCGAAAAATTTAAATTTTAATTTTAAATATGTTATTTTTAAAAATTATTGAACAAACAATAGTTTTGTCACAGCAGACACTCTCAGGCTGGTATACAAATAATTCACACTTGGAAAACACCGGCATAGGAGAGACAGCATGGGCTTTCGAGGCTCACAGACCTTAGTTCAAATCCTAACTCTGCCATTTCCTAGTTACTGAATGACCCTGTGAAAGCTGTTTTAACGTTCATGGGTCTCAGATTACTCATCTATGAAACGAAAATAGCAACCCTTAACTTCACAGGGTTTTTGCGAGGACAAAATGAAATCAAGCAATAAGGCCTCTAGCAGAACTCTGGGGGCGTAAGCTGGCACGCACTCAGTGGTGGCTGTAATGCTCGAAGGCCCAAACATTATTGCACATATTCAAACAAACCCCAGCCATGCGGCTATTTATATAAATGAGGCCATTTATCCTGGCTGACCTTTCTTTTCCATCTGAAATGTGTAGAGCTGCAAGTGAGCATCACTGGGTCGAAGAGAAGATAAAACAGAACAAAACAATACAAAAAGGAGGAGCAGAGGCTACCGGAGGCCTGGAGGCCTCTGTGCTGAGTCAGATTAGGGGACTCGGGGTCTCAGCAGACAAACAGTCTGTGTTCCAACAGAGATAGTACCCTTCTGAGAGCATGGAAGGAGTAAGCATCAGCCTTATAATTATTAACTCAGATTCTAAACATAAAATGCCAAATGACCTGTGCGGAATGAAAGCCAGGGACACAGTCTTATCGAGAATGAATCAACCTCTTTGATCTTGAGGGAAACCAACTCACTGAACATCAAGCATCTACCTGGGTTTTTCCAGACACTAGTTACCTAATTCTCAGCTGTCTGGAGTTTCCAGTCCAAACCGGCCTTAAGAAAAAAAAAAGGCTACCACCTTGCTGGAGTTCACGCTCCATAAAAAACGTACACAGATGCACGTGACTGTGCCAGAGAAACCGGGGCTCCCAAAGCATTTTTAACTAAAAACAACCTAGGTAAAATGAAGATAAATGATTCCACCCAATTTGGAACTAAACATTTACGGATAAAAAGAGGGGTAAATGGAATGAAAACAGAGAACAGAGGTAGAGGGCATTCAGAGATTAGTCAGAAAAGTAGAAGATGGGGTGGGGGGGGCACCCAAAAGTGGACACTGAGGAAAGTGAACATGAAATACGCAAGAGGCAGCTGGGACAGAAGGGGAGGCATGAAGAAGTGGGTGAAAACAAGGAAAAGAAAAGGGGGGGCCGCTGAGCAAGAGCCATAGTAATCAGCTTCTCTCACTGCCTCCCCACCCAGGGATCCTGTGCAGGGCGCTATGAATTAATCAGCATGGAAATGACCCCCTTTATCTGTGGAAATTGAATTTAGCTGCCAATCTTGATGGAGGGCCTACAGGCCTCCTCACAGAAAGATAACAGCTCTCAGGGAGAATGCCTTGTCTCCCCTCAAATCAAAGCTTGCACAGACCCACGGAAACAGCTGCAGCTGGAGTCACAGACTCTGTGAGAGGTGGCAGGCTGAGGACGGTAATTATAATTAGCAGTTACATAACATGTTTGTTCTTCAAAGTGCTCTACAAGCATCGACTAATTAATAGCTTACTATGCCCCATGCAGATCCACTGGTTTTTCACGTAGTGACTAATCTTTGTACCTCCATTGAATGCCGAATGGTGGAGGCAGAACAGCTTGGGCAACGAAGCAAATGGCTGGGTCCAGAAGATATGTCCAGCTCTCTTACCGAGTGACTCCCTACATAGCTCTGGCCCAGGAGCACGTCCCCAAATGTTGACTTCGGCATCCCATGAGGCAGCTGCCTCACTTTCTCTAAATAACTCTTAGAGGTGCTGTTAGAGATGCAATAAGAGGTTGGAATGACCATCAGTCTGGTCCAACATGGCATTAGCTCTTCTCAATTTCCCCAGTTTTTAAGACTGGAAACCTGGAGTTCTTGTCATCAGTTACGGGTTTGTCCTTGCCTTTCTGTGAAGGTTGGGCAAGTCAATGAGCCCTCTGTAGAGATCTCTGGCTTCCCTATCCATGTCTGCCCTTCGCTGTTTCTGTGGTTGCAGTCTCCAGTCTGTATCTTCCTGTACTTGTGGTAGGGGTGACTGAATGGGGAACTGCGTGCACAAACAGGGCCTCAGCAGCCGAGCTGAGTTCTCCATCTACACCAGGAATGAACGTTTTACCCAAGGATTTCTAGAGGTCCATAAACACCTTGAATTTGTAAAACATTATATGTATGTGTGTGGGGGTGCATTTCTTTGGAGAAAAGCCTATTTATCCAATTGCCCTGTAAGTTCCAAGAAGGTAATGTCTAGAAAAGTACTTTTCTAGACATTAGATATCTACTGAATGAATTGATAGATTCCATCAAATTTGTATCCCCAAAGTAGTTACAAACCATTGCTCTATGGACAAATAATCACCAGCAGTCCACATGTTTGGCTTGCTCTGAAAACTTTGATTGGCAAGACCCAAGAGATTCTACCATAATTCTGCTGGAAGTCAAACCAGAGACCCAGACAAAAGCTCCCCCAGGGTTTCACTCTTCAGTGCTCTGCCTCTGGAGCCAAGAAAGTCAACATTTAGAAATACACTCCCAGAGTCAGACAACCATTTGTCACACCCCCGACCAACCATCACCACAAATGCTAAGAACCATCGACTTTTCCCACCTTGTTTCTTGGAGGCACTGGTGTGAAATAAAGCTGTGGAAGTGCATATTTCTTACTCATGAGATCATCCTCTTTAAGCAAGGTGAATAATTTCAGTAAAAGGCCTAACACCTGTATGGCGCTTTAAACTTTCCAGAATGCTCCCCAAAGATTATCTCATTTGATTCCCTCTCAATAACTCTTTAAAGTAGGGAAAGTAGACTTTATTTTTCTACTTTTAGAGATGAGGAAACTGAGGTTTAGAGGGAATAACACCTTACCAGATGACATGCAGCTTAATACATGACTCTGCTAGAATTTGAACCAAAGTCCTGAAACCCCTTTTACCAGTGATTCTACTTTGGGTTATACGAGTATATCCCACAGAATTGAAAGGAGGGTCTCAAAGAGACATTTTCACACCCATGTGCTTAGCAGCACCATTCACAATAGCCAAGAGACGGAAGCAACACCAGGGTCCATCAGTGGGTGAGTGGGTAAACACAATGTAGTATACACATAAATGGAATATTATTCAGCCTTTAAAAAAGAAGACAAACCCACCATTTATGACAGCAGGGATGAACCTGGAGCACATTAAGCTAAGTGAAAAAAGCCAGTCACAGAAGGACAAATATGAGATGGTACAAATATGACAAGGACAAATATGAAGTAACTAACTTAGTCAAACTCAGAAACAGAAAGCAGAATGGTGGTGCCAGGGGCTGTGGGGAGGGGGAAGCAGGGGATTATTGCTTAAGGGGTACAGAGTTTCAGTTCCGGTGGATGAAAAAGTTCTAGAGCTTGGTTGCATAACATTGTGAATACACTTAATACTTCAACATGGTTAAGACAGTAAATTTTATGTTGGATGTACTTCGCCACAATTAAAAATGAAAATGAGTATTAAAAACCTGTTTTTCATTACCCCAACATTTCTCTGAAAAGCTGCCAACACGGTTGAGGTTAGGACTTTCAAGTGTGGCCGCCTGAGAAAAGGGCTCGGAGAGAAAAATCCCTGGGTCAGCCAAGCAGAGGAGACAGGAACCACTGTGACTTAAGGTGAGCTTCAGAAGTTGGCAGCCTAAAATTCTCTATCCAACTTACTTTCCCAATCCACCCTGTAAATTTTCAGGACTCAGCTGACAAACTTAAAGCCAGGCACCCACTCGGGCGAGTAGCACGGCCAGGCGCAGCACTCGGAGGGTGGCAGCCACGAAACAGCTTCAGGCCCGTGCTCCCGCAGGTTCTTTGCTTGTAGGAAACGGGAGCCCCGCAGGAAAAAAAATGTATACCTGTGCATGTCAGACTACTTTCTCTCCAGGTGCCTTTCTCTGTGCACACGGAAGTGACCTTTCCTCCGGGGCTCTCAAAGGCCCTCTGGGCAGACAGAGTGAGCCACGCGCTCAGGCTGGAGCTGCGGTCCTCACGGGGAATGCGCGCTGCACTCCCGGAGGGCGGCCACCGCGGATCCGTGCGTGGGAGGCAGCACAGCACTCGTTGTGACCCCGCGTTCTACGCCTACAGATCACATTTTGGAAATAAACATAAAGTAATGATGGAAGCCACTCGTGTGGGAAATGAGAAAACACTAATCCCAACAAACCATCCAAGTGCAGGTATAGAAAGTAAGATTGTTCAGAAGCGGAGACAACAGGTATGTCTGACTTGGATGAAATTTACAAACACCATACATAAAAACAGTCCAATTATGAGATTTACAGTATAAAGAATTCCTTGGTCAATAAAATAATCCATCTGGGGCTTCTTTTAAGTATTAAGACTTTCTGGTACATTTTACCAGGCACATTCAGATCATTAACTCCTGAGTAGATCATAATGCAATTGTAGTTTTCTTGCCAAATGAATATTAAATGATATATATACAGAATCTCTGAACTTTTAAAAGCAAATTAACAGGGAAACTACATGAAAAGGATTATGCCATTACCATTTTAGGCCCAGCCAAATGCTACTTAACATAAGAGTAAAAGAAAGTCACTTTCAGATATTTTACAATTGAAAAAAATCCATGTGTATCTTTTATGAGAAAAATTTCAAAGCTAGGATTGTAAAAAAATTAATAACTTGAAAATAAAATTCCAAATTATTTTAACAAAATCTGAGCAGTGAGGTGAATGGAAGAAATAAAATATGCTACATTTCTCATGCAGTAGTGGGGAGCTCATGATACAATTTTATTCAAGAAAGCATAATAAATACAAAATACATAATATGATGGTCATAATAATTCCAAAGATAATCAAGAATCCCACTTATATGTAAATACAGAAAGAAAAAAATGACTTTTGGCATTCATCCTGATTTTTAGTTTCCTCCTCGATCTGAGTAAAGCCAAGAAAATTAAGCACTCTTGACATCTAGGATTCTAAAACATAAGTCCATTTATTGAGATAAGGCACTCAAAATAGAGAAATACGATCTGTTTCTAACTCTTCATCAGCCATTTTTAGCCTTAGAAATAGGTGGCTTTCCTCTCTCTCTCTCTCTCTCTCTCTCTCTCTCTCTCTCTCTCGACTTCTCTTAAATGAGCCTCTGATACAGAACTGGTGGATTCAATGGAATCGCACTCTCCTCAATCCCATATGGATGCCCGGTCTCCTGCAGAACCCCAGAGCCATTTCCCTGAGGGAGGCCTCCCAGAGCAGGGTTTCATCTACTGTCATTGGAGTTATCGTAGGACCCTCAATACAAAAGCTCAACCCACCTGCCCAGGTGCTTGGCTCTGAGATTTTTAAGAAAGAGCTAGTCAGTGCAGATTCAAATCAGCAGCAGCTACAGCACCAGAATGAAGTGGCCATTTCATAAATCTTCCAACCCTATCTACTCCTCAAGTCCCTTTTCACAGATGTTTACCAGACACAAGACCCCTTGGCCATCATTGTGTTTTCCCAGCATCAAACCTTTAGAGATTTACTGGCCCAAAACATTCAGAGACGAGTATATTTGTGTGTAAATGAGCAACCAACAGAGCAGGTGGTTAATGTTCTATAAGACAGCCTGGTCAATGTTGACGTCTAAAACATCTTCTAGTTTAAGCCAGGGTTCAGTTACAGCAGGAAGTAGATGGAGCACCAGGGAAGAGATTGAGGGTATAGGTTTAAATAGGTTTATGGACCTTGAAGCTGCAATTCTAAGCAGCACACTGGAGATGTTTGCGAGAAAACTCAGTGGCAAATCATGGCTCTAGGTGAGAAGCGCAGATACTAAAGGCATAATAAGAGTGCAGAGGATAACTAAATGGACTTCCACCTTGGACGTGACCAAGAATAATGGAAGGCACAGTGGCTTTAGTTGGGACTGCAAGATTTTTAAAAATTAATAACAAAAATATTAATTTGGGGGTTGACAAGAGACCAATAGTCCGGTCTCTTAAGGACTAAGATTCAGAGACTCGGGTAGATGCCCAGTGGTAGGTGACCTGGACCCATGTCTCTGTGAGTTCTCATCATAGAGTATTCCTAACTCACAGTCCTTCAGCAGGAGATATTTAGAGAAGATTCCAATGTGGCTTGGATTAAACAATAGCTGTGCATCTGAATCACCTGAGGAGCTTTTGAGAAACACATGTTGGAGTCTCACCTCCATGCCCCACAACCCACACACACAGGTAACTCTTCTGAGTCAGTGGTACTGAGTTAAGTTCTTGACATCCACATTCCTATGAAGCTCCACATTTGAGAGTCTAAATTAAATACTGATATAAATGACTACTATTTTTTATCGCATGCTTCCACTAGGACCCTAAGTATAAATCATTACTACTCACAGTGGAGTGAAGTAACCCTCCACACTGGGGATTTTTTCCCCCTATTTTACAGGTGAAATGGCTCAACATGGCTAATAACACATCCAAAGTCACATGGATAGTTATTAATGACCAGGAGTTCAATCCACATCTGTCAGTTCCTTCTCCTCCACCCACTGCCTCTATCGAGCTGTCTGTCTGTGCAAATCCTGCAGCATCTGCCCCCCCCCACCTCAGCTTACTGCCCTCTGCTTTTGCTTCCCATTTTGCTTTATGACTACTAGAGGGGTCCTTTCTGCCTCTGCACTTTGGTGGCCTATATTCACTGGTTCATTTATTCACACATTTATTGAGCACCTAGTACATACTAGACACTATCCTAGCCATTACTGCAAAGAACAAAATTGACAAGATCACTGCCCTCATGCAACTTAGGGAGAGAATAAATAAATGTAAATAAAATCAGCACGATAATTACAGAGTGTGGTAAATGTTATGTAAGAGGTGAGATAATGTGATAGGACGAGAAAAACTTTTTAAACAGCATGGTCAGGAAGGGTGCCACGTCTCTGAGGAAGTAACATCTGAGTGAAGGACCTGAAGGATGAGAATGAGCCAGTCGTGTTTAGGAGCAAGGGTAAAACATTTCCATCAAATGAAACAGCCCACGCAAAGACCCTGCGGTGAGAAAGCTCTTGCTGCGTGCCTGAAAGGGAAGGGCAACCTGTTTGCCACGGTGCAAGATGAAGGCGGAGAGAAAAAGCAGGACCACCTCACACAGGGCCCTGTGAGCCTTAACAAAGAACTTGGATTTTATTTAAAAGCAGTTGAATGCCCTTGGACGATCTTAAGCAAGCGAGTAAAAGAATCAGATATAGGTTTTTTAAAGGCCGTTTGGACTGTTGGGTGGAGAAGAATGGGAGTAGAAGGAGAGAGATCAGTTGGGGTCTGCAGCAGTAGTCCAAAAGAGAGAGGGTGGGGTCTCGAGAGGCCTTGAGAGGCGCCGGTCGAGATGGAAAGAGGACGCATTTGAGGTGTGTTCTGGAAGCAGAACAGCATTCTTGGTGACGGACTGGATGTGAGGGGGAGAGAAGAGATAGAGTCAAGAATAATTATCCATCCCATTCATTTGATCTTTATTTCCTGCTTATGGCTTTAGTGCCTTTTTATAAATATGTTTTGTCTTCCCAAATATACGGGTAGTTTGTAAAGGACGGAATCTTATATCTTCTAATCTCTTGCACCCCACAATGTCTACTTAAAATAGTTTTTCACAATTAATTCATTGACAACTTGCTGCTACTCTATCACTGCTACTTTGTTATGACAGCAGCCCCTGAGGAAGAAGACAGACATCAGATTTGTAAGTATAAGAACAAGACACAAATACATTACCTTTATGTTAAGTATCCAACAGAGGTAACTCACACCTACCAAAAATCAAGTAGATGAAAGGTCAAAAAAAGACTCACGAAAACCGGTATCAGTCTTGTACCAGGTAATTTTGAGAAAGTTATTCAAAACCGTGCAATGTAGATGTATTTTTTCATGTAGTTTACAGATATGAAAATAGAGATCTTAAGAGCTTAAGTCACATTGAAAAGTCACACCACAAATAAAACTGGGGTTTGCGGGACCCCAAAGTCCAGCTCCATTAAATCTGGGCAGCCTCAGGAGGAAGGGGCCCACTCTAGGCCCTGACTAAGGCTGACCTGACAGGTGAGCTGATACCTCAGGAGAAAAGGCTGCAGGAAGGAACATTCGAATCCGTCTGGAAGGGTTCTATGACAACTCCCTCTGCCCAGTTTTGTCTCGAAGAAGCTGTCAAGAGCAAGAGAGCTGTTGGGAGCAGACTTCCCTGGCAGGGGTGTGACCCCCTGAAGCTGTCTTGGTACTGACGTCTAACCCCGTAACAGGGGGGTGTGGCCTGCGTCTGGCCTGGAACAGAACCCTGTCCCAGACATTGCCAACACCCATAAGAGAGATGGCAGACACTGCCACTTTGTCTCAGACCAGAAAGCACCCAAGGAAGCAGGTGGCTCCTATTAAAAAATCCCAAAAAATCCCAAAAAATCCAACAGAGGCTGCAATAGGTAATGAAAACAGAAGTCTACATGAAAACCCCAGAGCTCACACAATCACAAGGAAATAGACCATTTAAAAACAGTTTCTATCCAAAGGAAAGAAAAACATAAGCAGCCCAAATTTTGTGCTGCATATGCATAGGAGTGTTCATTAAAGCACACATTTCTCTGGCTAATTACATTATTAAGCAACAACTTTGGATGTGCATCAGGAATACAGCCCACTAATTATCAGCATGGCTGGGATTTTTTCCTTACTATCCAATTATCTGTGATTTTATTCAGATAATCAGCTTCAAAACAGGTCTCCCTGGGGGAAAATGTGCTGTGCCGGTTTCAAGGACCACATTTATACTGTGATTTTATTTCCTAGCTCAAAGGTAGAAATGTGTTACCTTAAAGCTGACCACACTGCCAGCTTTAATGTTCTACCCAAGAAAATATCCCAGCAGGAAATCTGTCGGAGGAAAGGCATAGGCAATGAATAGCATCTACCCAAGAACACACTGTCACCAAATGTTATCCGCATTGGCTGTCGCTTATCATACACATCAGCCCGGTACGTGACTGATGGCAGAACTAACGTGGTAATAAAAGGCTTTATCTAGGACTGTTTTAGAGAGCAGCAAATGCCAGGCTGAGGAAGAAAAAGAAGAAAAAAAAAGGCCAGGAAGGTCTATGAATTTAGGCAGACATTTGCCACCTGCCGGGGGGAATGAATGAAAGACCTATTCCACATGTTGATGTTGAACCCCCCCCCCCAAAAAAAAAAACCCAGAAAAATAAACTACTACCAGATGAAAAGCTCTGGTGAAAGAAGAGAAACGAGGATGAAAGCTAAAGAAAATCACATTAAAGTCAGTTTTCGTTACGCAACAACAATAGAAGCAGGCCTCTAATCTTCTCCAATCAGATGCTTTATGGACCACCTGGAAGTTAGCATTACGTGTGGGTGCGAGGGTCCAGAGAGTCCAGGCAGACAAACTCCAAGGTCTGCACTGTACTTGCCTTCTGGGTCAGACCATTCGGGGCTTATACCTGTACTGCCTTCATTCATTTCATTTGTAAAAATGTGCTCGTCTCCAATTCCATGTAAGCTCTTTGTGGGCTGTGTCTGTATGTGATATTTTTTTAAAATCCCCTGCCATTGCATGAGTAATTAATGTTATCATGGACATTAATCTTTATGATGTCTATATGTTAAAAACATGGCCTGAGGAGTGGGGTCAAAGTGTAACTTTATGACACAGTTTTATGCACTTTACAGCATGTTCTGAATTTGGCCAAACAGAGTTTGACCCTCATTCCAGGATCCCTTGTGCACTAAATTAACATATATTACCAGCGTTGGGGGCCAAAGCCTAACATCTCGATCTGTGGCAAGTTGAATTTAGAAAATGTCATCATAACCATCAAAGGAAAACGGGAAGGCTTTAGTATTCTTTGAAGCACATTCTCAGGAGTAGCTTATTAACTACTGAAACTAAGCTAATGAGCATATTAGTACCAAAAAGCGCACTTGCCTTAGGCAGTGAAAAAAAAATTTTTTGATGTGCTTTGTATTCTAAAGTCTTCCACGAACTTTAGTCTCCACAAACAATACATTTCCTTCAGATAGAGAAAGCTCATTCAGAGAAGAAAAGAAAAATTTCCATTACACATAACAATATTTGTTGTCAACAAATAGTATCTAATATAGAAACAGCTAGAATCTAAACACTTCAGAAACTGCAGAGGAGGTGAGAGCAGCAGGTAAAAGCATGAATGCTGGGGACAAAGAGAGTTTATCAGCAGCGCACCTCTTGTAAGGATCTTGCATTTGCAGAGGTGATAATGGGTTTTGATAACTGTGAGCTGCATATGAATCTTCTTTTTAAAAAAAGCAGTAAGTTCTTCATTTTAATGTTCTACTTGTCAACAGAATATTTGAATAAAAAGTAATTCATTAGGCAAGGTGAAAGCTGAAGAACGTCTGACCTTCCCACTTCATGGTAGGAGGTTGCAGAAAGATCTTAAATTTTTGGTAGAAACTTTACCACCTGCCAGTCCTCATTAGATTATGACTCTCCTTATGACAGCTGACCCTAACGCAGTGTCCGCACCCGGCAAAGGGAGTGCCCCATGCTGTACACCACCCCATGAAACCTTCATGAGGCAAACACAATTTTAACCCCTTCTGCAAACGGAAACTGGAGTTTAGAGAAATTTAGATGCAGGTACATAACTAACTAGCAAGTGGCTCAGCCTAAATTCATGCAAGTCTGTCTCATCGTCTTATAAACCAGTGTCATTGTTCACACTGCACACTCAAATGACTCCCTCTATTTGTAAATGATGTATTTTAATGGCCTGTACTTGGCAAAAGGGTAACACAAGAAATTTGTTGCATGCAGCAAGTCAATAACAGGTTTCTTTTTAATGTTTTAAAGATTGATATAGAGTAAGGTGCCAGAAAAATCTATGTCAAATAAACAACACCTCCTAGCACTTGGAACACAGAGGACACGGACCCACCTCAACCATGGTGGGACTCCGAGTCGATCGCTCTTCCCCGCTATGCCCAGACACGGCCTCAGAGTGCGCTTCACATCGCCAATACACATTCAGAGGAGGCAGTGTGAGGGGCTTATCTGCCACCCCTCACCCGACCGACCTCACTAATGTGCATTCCAACTACATCAAAAACTTGTCAAACCCTTCCCAACTTTGTAGAGATGAGATTGGGCTCCACTAAGAAAATCTCAAAAGATGAAGAGTTGACTCAGCAACAACAAATACCCTTTGGGGTGGATCCACTGTGCAGGAGGCCATGTCCACCCCAGTGTCCCCCTCCTTCCCAGACCCTCCAGCCTTTTGTCGTTGTCTTCCATCTCCAGGGCTCACTGGGGCTGCTTCTACATGCAACGTGCCTGCCAGGAACGTGCTTTGGGTCCTTATATTGAAACCTAAACTAGTGACTTAAGGTAAGTCACATCCCCGCTCTGGTTCTTAATGGGAAATAATATCCATTATTAGTTGTGAATAGAATATTTGTAGAATGGGAAATAATAGCAACCTATGAACCACCTCAGAAGGCATTTCTAAAGATCAAAGGAGACAATGTTTATGGAAATCTTGTAAACCTTAAAGTGCTAGACACCTCTAGAAAATCAGGCTCTGCTACTAGTAGTTTTCAGAAACCACATCCCACCCTTGTTAACCAGCTCAGAGGAGAAACTCTGCCTCTTCAGTCAGCCCACAGTGTGGGCCATCCATCCCTGAGGGCCATGGGCGTGGCTGGGGAGGGACCAGCAGCCCTGTCCCCAGTTTATCAAACACAGAGATGCCCTGCCCCGCGAGCAGCAAGCATGGAGGTCCAGAAGGCAAAGTACAAAGGTGTAGAATCATTAAAGATGTGAAATTCAAGGGGTGAAACAAAACAGGAGGCTCGGTCACAGGATAAATTGAGGTGGCAGTTCAGGAGCCAGTATGACAATGTCTGCCTTTGCCTGTGGCACCTTTTGGGGGGATTCAGGATGTGTCCACAGGCCTCAGGTACGCCAGGCCCTGCATTGGGCGCTGGAAAGATCATGCTGAAGAAGACAACATCGTTACTGAGCTCCCAGATGTACAGTCCATATGTAGAGGCAATTGATATAAACCACAAAAACAACTATAATACACTTACACCATGCATGCTAAGAAAGAGAACACTGTCAGAGGTAACATCTGGGCTGAAAACTGAAAGATGTGAAGGATGCCAAGAACAGAGAGATTGCATCAACAGATGAAGGAACAAACAAAATGTACAACAGAATATTGTTCAGCCTTAAAAAGGAATGAAGTTCCGATACATGCTGCGTCATGGATGAACCTTGAAGACGATGTTAAGTTGAATAAACCAGACATATTGTATGAGTCCACATAGACAAGGTACCTAAGATACAAATTCATGGAGACAAGAAGTAGAACAGAAGTCACCAGGGGCTAGAGGGAGACAGGAACCACGATTCTTATTTAACAAGCAGCACAGAGCTTCGTTTTAGGGTGACACAAACGTTCTGAAAGTGGGTACTGGTCATGGCTGCCCGGCACTGTGAAGGTACTTAATGCCACTGAACTGCACACTTCTAACTGGCTACAGTTTTACAGTATGTGTGTATTTGACCCCAATAAAACAGTTTTTAAGTAGGTTGGTAAGCATTTCAAGTAAAGGAAAAATCACGTACGGAAGCCCTGCAGCTAGGAAGAGCTCGACGTGTGGGTTGCAAGTGATGGGAGATGGAACCTGTGGAGAAGCCAAAGAGGTTGAACCCCTGTTGGCTCTCACAGTCATAATTAGGAGCCATTTCAATGTTTTTAGATGGGTTTTAAGCAAGGAGGGAGGATAATCCAATTTATGTTTCCGGAGGTTCGTTCTGGCTGCTGTGTGGAGAATGGGACAGAGGAAGCAGGTGTCGAAGTGGATTCTGACAGGGACTGGTCACACCAGACACACTGCTGATAAGAATCCCCAGCTGGAAAGGAAGTTACAACAGCCTCATAAGGTGGGAGAGCAAGTCTGGATCGTAGATGCTCCTGGAATCGTCCCACCCATGTGCCCACACTGCAAACCACTCCTTCTCAATGCCCCCTCTTCCAGGTGACCACCCCATGCCCCCATCAGAACTCTCTCAGTCTTTGCCCCTCTTCTCCCATAAACGTCGGCGCTCGCCCTTCTGTAACGGTGGTGTGGCTGCCTTTTCTCTCCTCCTAGCCACCAGGCTTTCTCAGTCACAGGACCTGCCTTATACAACATGAGACCCAGCGTCCGGGTTAGTTGTTGACGATAACACAGTTCAAGTGATTCCCTCACCTTGCTCCTGGCTTGAATTTTTTAAAACTTACCACTTGCATCTTTTGTGAAAATTTAAAAAATAATAATAACAATAACAAGATAATAGGAAATGCAAGGTAGAGATACTATCTTTTCCAGAGGGTTGATGGAAATGTGTGGCTGACATTTCCGCAAAGTCCTACTACATCGGAAGAGGGGACTGCAGGAGTCTTTTAGCCCCACTTCCAGCTCTGAGGCCCATGGAGTTGGGGCACCCATGTCACAGGCCCCCAGCCGAGCCACCAAGGACACGGTAGCTGGAAGAACACGAACGATACCTCTTCCAGCGGGGACGTCTGTCGTAGGACACACGCGCTGCTGACTGAAAGTCACAGCTGCTCACTTCCCAAGTACCTGCCCCTCCGCCGGATCCAAGTTTACAGTTTGCTTGTGTTCTTAGTGGAATTCCCAGTTCCTGTGGCTTTATAACTCTGAACTAAAAATACAGTGCTGGCTGGCACACAGCCCAGATTCTGGAGGCCCAAAGAAGACTGAAGGATAAACAAGAAGGGGTGGGCTTTCGAGAGGAGCAGGCACAGCCCTGAGAAGCGGTGGCCACGTGGTGACGTGCGGGAGGTGGAGGAGGGCGTCAGCAGGCAGAGAGCAGTTATTAGAGGAGGGAAGAAAGAAGGGAAGATCTTCTAAATAGCAGGTCTCTGGGGGGCATAACATGCACTCTCTAACCTTCTCCATTCTCAGTCCCGTAATCCAGAGGGAAATCCAATTTTCCAAGTAATACAAACTGTCTTATATGGGGTTTCCTATGTAAACCCTTAGGGAGTTCTCTGATATGCATTATGACACATTTGCTAAGTTCCAAATTTTAATTGATCCGCTGAAAGATAATGTTAGAACTAAAATATACTTTCAGAATTTCTTAATCCCCGGGATAATAATTAGCTATTAAAATGTGTTTAGAGTTGGAAGTCATAAATCAGAATAGCAAAAGGATTAATTTAGCCAAGCACATCACTCAGGTTTCTTAGTTATACAATAAAATCAACGAAAGCTGAGTTTTTTTCCTTTGTTCAAAAAATGGAAACAGCTTTGTTATATGTTAAAAACTCCTTCCATACAGAAAGTATATAAAATATAAAAATCTTCCAGAACCCCCTCCCAGCAGAAATGACCATTGTTAACATTCTGGTGCATAGCTTTCTACACTTTTCCATGAGCCTCCCTGAACTATTTCAAAAGTAAGATGACATCATTCATAGTTTCAACTCAGCAATATACTATTAAAACTTACCTATGTCAAGAAATATTCTTTTTCAACATAACTTTTATTGACTATATAATACTCCATTTTATGTATGTGCCATAATTTATTTAACCAATCCCCTATTGATAAACATTTGGGATTAGTTCCAATATTTCACTATTATAAATAATTATAAATAAATAGAACTTCAGAAAAATTAAAAGTGTGAGTGCTTTATATTTCTCTCTACAAGTACATTTAAAAATCTGGATGAAATAGATGATTTTTAAGAATATGTAAATTATCAAAATGGATTCCAAAAAGGATTACAAAACTTAAACAGCCCATTAAGTATAGAATTTATAAATTTTAAAAAAAATTGGCTACCTCTCCAAAAGTACCATATCCAGGTAGTTTTCCAGATGAAATCTCCCAAATCTTTTAAAATTCTATTTATATTATTTTAGAGAAAAGGAAAAGGAAGAAATTCTCTCACATTCTTTTTTAAATTCAGAATAACATTAATACCAACCCATATAGATGACAAAGAATAGGAAATACACCAATCTCATTTATGAATATCAATACAAGAATTCTAAGTGAAATTTAACAATATACTCTACATTAAAAAAATAAAACACAAAAAAACCCAGAAGAACCCATTCCAGCAGTTACCATTGATCATTCAAGAAATCTAATAATATAACTCCTCATATGACTGCTTAAAAGGAGAAAAAATATATATATGACCACCTTAATACATGCCTAAAAGACATGTAAAAATAACATTTCTGATTTTTAAAGGTCCTAGTAAAATGAGAACAAATGAATGCATCCTTCAGTTTATGTATATATAGCCAAAAACTAGTAAATATGGTAATAAGTGAAGAAGGAGGAAGCCAAAAGTAGAAGAAAACTCAAATGGCCAAGACATGGAAACAACCAAACTGTTTCCTCAACAGAGGGCTGGATAAAGAAGAAATGGCACATGTACACTATGGACTACTACTCAGCCATAAGAAAAGATGAAATACTGCCACTTGCAACAACATGGCTGGACCTTGAGAATATCATGCTGAGTGAAATAAGTCAGCTGGAAAAACCTAAGAAGCATATGATTTCACTCATACGTAGGATATTAAACAAACTCACAGGCACAGACGACAGTGTGGTAGCTGCCAGAGCAGAGGAGCGTGGGGGCAGGAAAGGGTAAAGGAAGCCAAATACATGGTGACGGAAGATGATTTGACTTTGGATGGTGGGCACGTAATGCAATAGACAGGTCATGTACCACAGAAAAGTACACTTGAAACCTACATAATCATGTTAACCAACGTCACCCCGATAAATTTAATTTTTTTAAAAGAAGATTTTTTTCCCAAACAACTACTAACACCATAATTTCAAAAAGAGAAAACAGACCAAAAACGCAACATGCTCATAGAAACAGAAGTAGTGTGCCAATGTGGTTAAGAACACAACCTCTGAAACTAGAATGCCTGAGTTCGAATTTCACCTCCACCACTCTTTGTACGACCCTGCAGAAATTAACTTCCGCACGCCTCAGTTTCCTCGTGCAGACCCTGTCAGGATGGAATGAGTTGATATACAAAGTGCTGAGTACAGCACCAGGCACACAGTGCTATGGCAGTGTGCACAATAATACAAATATATATATATATATATCATCAAAAGCCAAGTTCATGAATGAATAATGAAACTCTAAAACCATTGCCATGAAAGTCAGGAATAAGACAAGAATATTCAAAGTCAGCACTGCTATTTAAATGTTTGTTCTGGAAAGCACCAGCCAAGTGATAGATCAAGAGAAAAACATAACTTTTATTAAGTGTTGAAAAACAAATGATGGAATTATCAGTATACACAGATGATAGGACACTATTCCTGAAAAACCCGAGAATCAACTGAAAACCTATTAGGGAAAAAAATGGGAATTTATTGGGTTTATTTAATTCATTTACCACCCTCAAAAGAAATTTAAGAGAGAAATATGAAAATCTCAACATGGTATAAGCTGTGAACCTGAACCTTTTGAAAACTCACCTTGGCAATTTAATCTGGGGGACTCCCATGTGCCCAAGGCTGTGCAGCTTGAAACTGTATCTTCTGGGCCACTGAAAAATCCTTCTTTGCAAACGTAACGAACCTGGCTGCCAAGCGTGGAAGTATAATTGCCTACGATATAGGCATCTGGGACCTTGGGTGGGGTGCCACAGTCTATTTCTGAAAATAAATTAATGTCAAACTCATTACCGTGTGAATATGAATTTTCAAAATTCAGAATCTCTCTCCCCCTACGCCATTCTCCCTCCCGACACACATAGACCCCAGCCATGTTTTAAATAGAACGGTTCATTGCCACATGACTTCTGGGCACACTGCCAGTGCCTATCTGTGCTCCATCTCCTGGCTTTCTATCAGTAATAGCAGCTCTACAGGCACAGAGCTGAAAGAATTTGGCCATCGACCCTCACTAACTTATACTAACCAAAGAGACGCTTAGTCCAACGCAGTGAAAAAGCTACATCACAAAGTCCCTTAAGATACATTGCCTTTGAAATTTTCAGGGTCACATTTGAGAACCTGGTCCTTACCAGATCAGCTGTGTTTACAAGCTCACATAACGGTTAATATCAGAATATCTATTAACTGCTAGAAATCCCTCAAGTTTACTAATTTTAGCTTTTTAATATAGTCCCTTCTATCTTGATTATGTTGCTGTTTGCTTATTTCACAGATGGAATAAATGTGCAAAGGAACTAATAATCCCCAACACAGACCCACAGACACAGGCTCAGAGTGGGACAAAGTCGCCACCAACAGCAGCTCACTGCCCCAGGCTGCGCTCTTCGGCAGAAACCCACCTGAGCATGACGTGGCATCTCTGGTCGGGTGGAAGGGCTCGGGCCCACTCTTTGGCAAGTATCCGTCCATACAGTAGCATTCAAAGCTGCCGGGAGTGTTCACACACCGTCCTCCTTGCCTGCACAGGCCGGAAACCTCACACTCATCTATGTCTGCAGACCCATCCCAAACATAAGAGGGAGAGAAAACACAGAAAAAGGAAAAGCAAGGCGTGTGAGGGTGGAGGAATACGACAATATGACAGTCATTTTTCACATCCTCAGTCTACACTTACAAATGGGTGCCTTTATTTGCAATTGTATCATGAATTTTATTTCAGTCCCTAAGGGGTCTTCTCATATATCCTTCAGTAAGAGGTGCTCAATGAGTACTTGCGACCTTGTTATGGGGATTTATAAAAACCAACACCGAATAAGATGAACCAAAAGAGTGTGCTAGAAAATTTCCATTACTATAAAATAAGAATGGCCTCAACCTCATACTAAAAATATCTGAAGAACTCCAAATACAAAACAATTTAGACAAGAGTGAAAAATACTTTCAAAAACGAACATAGGATAGTAAGACAGGTAGTAAGGGGATCATTCAGAAGGGTCTTACTAATTTTACCAGGATAACAAGGGCTTAAAACAGACTTCAAGAAGGATAAGAAGTGCTGCTTGGCAGACCTTTCCCCTTGACTGAGAACGAGGAGAAGTAGCAGGTACAGGGCCAAGAAAAACACACACTAATTTAGAGTCGGAAAAAGAACTCTCTTGGCGAGTTAGCAGCCCCGCACCCCGGCCCCGAACTGGCTTAGACAGCGAAACTCCGAGCCACCCCCACCCATTTCACTCGGAGAACAGAAGTACCTTAAGTGAAGTGGGGGGTGTCCCAGGACTGGGTGCAGGGACCATCGCGGGGCTTGCACAGGGTGCAGCGCCAGCGCAGAAAGTCTGGCTGCTCCCAGACCCTGGGATTTCAAAGACCAGTGATTTTGGAAGGGCTGCCAAAGGTGGCCAATATTCTATTTTGCCACATAAAAATGTTTTTCCCCAAAAATTACTAACACCATAATTTCATAAAAGAAGGAAGAAAATTATCTCAGAATCCTTTTAAATTTGTTTAATGTAATTTTATTGAAATTCACTATTTTGTCCTTTTTCTTTTTTTTTTTGTTTTGTTTTGTTTTCAGTCTTGGACCAATGAAAACCTCATCAATCACTGAACTTTGCTTGGGAACTGGTAATACACTCAATTGCTGAAGGATCCCACACAAGCTACCAATCCTGATTAACCTGCACTTGTAGTACAGGTAACTTTGGGAAACTCTTCGTGGGAGATTGTCTTCAAAGATGCTGGCAACAATTCTTCCTCTCCTTTCTTGCATGCCACTCCTCCTGTCAAGAGTGGAATCCATTCCCACTCACCTGGGGCTGGCTTTGGGATTTGCTTTGGCCAATGGAATGGGGCAGAAGGAACACCGTGCCTGCTCTGGACCTAACTTTGAAGACACCTGGAAGCTTCCTCTTTTCCTCTCTTAGATGCCAGTGGCACGCTGTGAGGAGATCCAGGCTATGGGACTTGGGAGAGAGGCCCTAAAAGATGAGACCCCATGTGAAGAGAGAGGCCACGTGGAGGAGAACTAAGGTGCCTGGCTGATCGTCTGCACCAGGGCCCTAGACGTGGAAGAGAGGCCTTCTCTTACCTACGGGCCCCGCCCAGCCCCCAGCTGGATGCATCTGCACAAATGACAAAGCTACCCAGCCACGGAATTGTGACAAATAATTGTTGTTTTAAGCCACTAAATTTAAGAGGGCAGGGGTGGGGGGAGAGTAGAGCCATAGAGTAATAGATAATTAAGATAGTTTCTAAAAGATTTTATTTGTTTTTAGAGAAAGGGGAAGGGAGAAAGAAGTGGGAGAGAAACATTAATCCATCAGTTGCCTCTTGCGTGGCCCCAGGCGGAGACCTGGCCCGCAACCCAGGCATCTGCCCCATCTGAGAATCGAATTGGTGATCCTTCAGTTCTCAGGGCAGCGCTCAATCCATTGAACCACAGCAGTCAGAGCTAATTAAGACAGTTTTAACATATAAAGAGACACAGAAGCCCAAACAAGATTAAGAGAAAACTACTAATTAAAAAACAAGAGGTCTTTTACATTAAAAACAAAATATGAATGCCAAAAATAAAAGCTCAATTAATAGAGACACTGAATAATAGGACCGATAATAATCGACCAGTGCTGAAAAATAAAGGTGCGGATTCCAACTTGAGGAATTCTCCAGAAACACATAGAAAAAGAAATTACATGAGATAGAATATAGGACAAAAGATGATATGAGGACCAATCCAAACTACTCAATATCCATTTAATTTTTTTAGATTATACTTTTTATACTATATTCTTTTTTCCCATCCTCATTCCACTTGGCAACCATCCATATTCATTTCAGAGGAACTGCAGAGAGAATAGAGTAAATGTACAACAATTAATATTAAAAAATCCCTCAGCTTATGTGTATCTTTACAACTGACAGCCATGAATATTGAAAAATTAAAGTCATTCTGAACTTCATGGAATAAGGGGAACCCCTACAAAGCTCCTGAGGGACCGGGGTGGCAATCGATGAGGAAAAGAGAACCCATCTGACCTGGGCTTACTGTCTGAACACACAGATGGCCAGGCAGCAAGGGAGTGATGCGGACAGAGTTCTAAGAAAAATGGAGCAAAACATCGTGCTCTGTGCAAACAAAGGAACGTTCTTTCAGAACGTGAATGGTCTCAGAACTCTTACCGCTGACATTTCTTTTCTGAAAGAGATTTCGAGAAAACATTGAAGCCAATGAAAAACATCAGAATAAATAATGGCAAGAGGAAGATGTAATTAAACACAAGGAAGAGGGTTGAGAAATGAAACCAGCAAAACTGAGGGTTAAACTATTGCCGACAATAAAATCATGAGGCTTTTGGCAATTGTTAAGAAAGGATGCTTAAAATAAAAATAGCGGAAAATAAATTCGATCTCAATCTAGGGCAAACTTCAGAGATGCTTTCAACACGGCAGAATACATGTGTTTCTAGATTTGATCCATCCTTATAAAAATCTTGATAAAAGCTTTATCTCACTGAGGGATTTGTAAAATACGTATGTATGGCTTTGACACAAATATTTTCCAGCTTGTCCACCTGCTCCAGACTCCTCAAAAGATAGTGGGAACGAGTGTTGTTGGGGGGTTTTTTGGTAGAATTCTAAAAAATGAGCAGTACAAATAACTATAGGGCAAAAAGTGTGGCTAAGCAACAGTGGTCTGGAAAATACTTGGAGTTTCTAGATCCTGATCAGTTCTTCAAGGGTCATTATAGTCTGTATCAGTTTGCTATGTGTTCAGTCATTTGACAACTTAATAAAAATAATTGTCATAATGATTGTTAATAACTATTTCTGCGCAGCATCTTGCACATGCTAGGTTCTGTTCTAAACCCTCACTATTTATTGCTGATTATTTCTACCTTACTTAGTCCTCAGAATAACCTGGGAGGCAGATGCTGTGGCTCTCCCCACCTGACAGATAGAGTGACTGAAGCGTGGAGCGCGTGGATAACTGGACTGAAGTCACAAAGGTGAGTAGTGGGACGCCAGGGTTAGAAGCCAGGTGTCTGGCCCTGGAGACCATGCTCTTGACCACTACACCCGCTGTCTCTCCCATGACGATCTAATTGCATGAACATCCCATCGGTAACTGCCGGTCCACAGGGGGTGTCAGAGACATCATCGGTTGCCTTAATGATGTCTAGATCTATCTACTATGTCTCAATGAGATGAGTATGACACGATTTTGCGTTTCAATCCCCTGCTACCTCTCATGCTCGCAAACCATCCCTTTCCTAACCCATTCTAGAATCTCAGCTGGAAAAACCCATCAAGCTTACAGGAACAACTTCTCCACATACTGGTAAATTCCACGGGGTCTTCAAGGTTACACATGTTTGTGAAGGAAAAATGTTCTCAGCAACCTATTAACATACTTAACTAACCAAGGGGAGAAATTCCCTATGTTCCATTCAATACATAGAATTATTAAATTTTATATGCAGCCAGAACAGTTTCTTGCTAGGAAGTAGCTAACCTGAGCAGGACACTCTGACCTGGCCCCAGGGGCCCGGTGTTCTATATTTAGCCCTTTCAATGAATGGCATGGGTTTGAAAGTCAGGAAGACCCAGGTTTGAGAACTGACTCTGCTGCTTACTAGATATACTAATGTTTGTTCCTTAACCTTTCTAAACTACTTCAGCAAAATGAAGCTGATTATAGCAGGGGTTTTTTGTGGGGATTAAATAAAACATGCAGAAAGCACTTAGCCCAGTGTCTGGCAGATTGACGGTCCTGTGAATGTTAGGTAATAGTCGAGCGAGTTTCTCTCTACTGACTCATATCGCCCTGGAGCGCAAGCCACTCCTTCATACCTGAGCCTAAGCGTGGCCGTGAGCAATGCTACCAGGGGTCTGGGGCGTGGCCACCTGCCTTGTTCCACTGGATCTGAATGCCCCTAGGCAGAAACAGAAAATCCATCCGGGGGATGGTGCACTGGAACAGGAAGGCCAAGGAGGCAAACGTTTAAAAAGAAGCTAGCCTGTGAATACCCCATTAAGCACAAGCCCTTGTCTTGAGAAATCTTTAAAATGTGAAGACTTAGAATAGACCCAACAAGAAAAGTACATTCAAGAACTTTCAAGTTCATGAAAATGCTCTCAGGGCCAACTCTTCTCCATACTGCTGCCTATGAACTAGGTCCTCCCAATTCCACCAAAGTAAGATAAGACAAAAATTATTCCTTTACAACTTGGAGAGTAAGTTTTTTTCCTGCCACCTTCCTTCCTCAAAGGCCAAATTCAGCTAAGCCAGAGTAGAGGAAAATACACATACCCATTTAAAATCAGGATTGTTAAACTTACATCATTTATTAACATTATCTGGTGCTGGCAGGGATGTGAAGAATTAAACACGTTTGTGAAATGAGTAGTGAGGGAGAATATTGCTGTGAACTTTCTGGAAGACAGTCTGACACTATGTATCAAAATGAGTACCTTTGACACAGAAACCATTTTTTGGAAATGTGTAAAAGGAAAAGGAGATCATTATTTGTAAGGCTCTAAGTGCAAGATGTACCTTATAGCATTTCTTACAATAGCAAAAAAAAAAAAACTAGAGAAACATTCACAATAGCGAAAATCAGTTAAGTCATAGCAGAGCCATATAATAAATTGTAGATATTTAATTTAAAATGAACTGTATATCTCTAGTATTTTTGAAGACAGTTGTAATTTACATTCAACAAAATGTACTGACCTTAAGTGTTCAGGCCATGAATTTTGAATCAAAATATGCTGTACCAAAGCTCTGCCCCCAAAATGTCAGAGGCCTTCACTAAGGCACCATTGCCCCTTCAGGGAGTGAGGGGGCACCCCTGAGTCCCCCTGCAGGTTAGCTTCCCCCCACACTCTACTCTTGCTTCTTACTTGCTCAAGCCCCAGGACATAGATATGGCGGGTTCTTTCCCAAGCCCTTATTTCCACAGCAGTCTCATTTCTCTCCACCTACTCTCATCCCACTCAAGTCAAAGCGCTGCCACACTGGAAGGGCCACAGAGCTTATTCCTTTGGGCTGTGGCACATGCGAAGTTTCCATGATCCCCAGGAGTCATTCAGGGGGCGACCCTGGGGCCAGAATATCTGCAGGTTCTCCAGAACAGGAACCCCTACACTAGAACCCCTGCACTCATTCACCATCTAACCTTGGTGACATCCAAAGAGGCCTATGTGCAACCAGCTCCTGAACTTGACTTGAACTCTGCAAAGTAAGAGGAACATCAGGTCACTGGATTCCTCATAATTCAAGAACTATGATTTACATCCTTTGGTTCCAGGCAAATGCTGACTAACTGCTGATACCCCCAAACTTGCTAAGCCTCTGCCCCAGCTAAAGTCCACTGATGTTTCCGTGGCAACTGTGATTTTGAAAAACAAAAACAAAAACAAAAACTCAGTACCATCAAGAAAAGTAATCCCTCAGCTTTCACGAAGTGATAGCTGGAGATCTCAAGAGGAAAGGTCATGTGAATGAATGACGGCCAATGGACGTGGGGCTTCTTTCTGGGGAATGGAGACGTTATAACATTGGATAGTGGTGACTGCTGCTCAACTTTGTGAAGACACCAAAAACCACTGAACTGTGTATTTCAAAAGGGTAAATGTTATGGCATATAAATGATATCTCAATTTTTTTTTTAAAGAAAAGGTCACTAAATAATTATGAGAAGTACAATAAATAGAAGCAGGGCCTAGATCCGGATTTTATTCCAGATGGATTGGTTCTTATCAGGCAGACATCTAACAGGGTGACCCTTGAGTAAATTTTTTTCTTCTTTCTAGCTTTTGAAAAGTAGAATGCATCCTTGAAAACTATAGTGACATCATTATAAAGCTAGAAAACTCCCACAGCCTTGAAAACACAATTTCAGGTATCGCGTCCTCTGGAAAGTTCCCCAATCCCTTTCCCACTTCCAAGATAAAGTGCCCCTATGGATTCTGGGTTCCAGTAAGCTCCCTTTGCTGACCTATCACTTACGCTTCACTCTGAAATTAACTGTCTGCACCACTAGCATAGAAGGGCATGGAGAATACATACTGAATGAACTGAACACCAGATCATCTTCCTGTAAGGTTTTTTTTTTTAATGGTATCTTAAAAAAAAAAACTACCTAATTTAATCCTGCAACATTGTACTTCTGCAATTGTATGGCAAGTAATTTGCTGCCTAAAACAACAGGATATTATAAAATGTCTTCTTGGAAGGAATGTGCTCATTCATGCCAAGAATAAATCAAGTAGCCCCACAGAGGGGCCTTAACCGTGGTGCAGGTCAAGAGGGAGAAGGAATCAGAGCATCTTGGTGAGTAAGAAGACAGACCATGTTCTCCTCTCCCTTTCTTTTCCCTGAAAACCTTTAAATATAGCAAAGCTTTTAAGCAGTCATTAAGTCTGTATAAACCCATCTTAGAATCAGCAGTCTCTTCCTGCCTTTCCTCTTCATTAGTGTTCAAAGATTTTCTAAGAAAACCAAGAGCTGTATAATCATGGCATGCTGTAAGTAGAGTTCAGACAGTACAAGGGCCACTGGAAATTAGGAGGGTTTTGCCCACCCCTTGATTTCAACCAACATGTGCCCAGAAATCTGATCATCCAAGCTACTATGGTCTGAAAAGTTACACTCGTCACTCGGCTTATCCCTTGAGGGAGGTGAACCCACACCTATTACAGGAGTGGCTCTCGGACCCCCAGAACCCACATCACAGTGCCCAGCCCCCGGGGAACTTAGTGGGCAGTATGCACAGAGCTGGTGAGTGTGGGTCACCCCAAGAACAAACACCCCACCGTGTTACAGGAACCTACAGATGGCACACCATCTCTGAGAACCCCTCCTTGCTATTTGCTATAAAAACAATCAAACACACAGAACAAAGAAGAGAATATTACAGTGAACCTCCATAGACCCACACTCACAAGATTCAACAATTCTCATTCAACAGTTCTCATTTTGCTGTTTAAAATACTTTACAGATACAGTAACACTGGATACTTCGTAATAATACCCCTACATACCTCAAAATAAGAATACTCCCGTAAATACCTCAGTACTGTCATCCCATCTAACAAAATTAACCATAATTCTCCAATAGTAACTAATGCTCAGGCCGTGTCCGATTCTCCCTCATAGATATTCTTGCAGGAGCGTCCCTCCCTGATATCACACCCTGGCCCGGCCCAGCCCCTCCTGCACACCCGCAGACGTGGCCCCGCCACGCCAGGTCTCCATCACCACAGCCCCCTTCGTGAGTACCTGTGCAAAAGGTGCCGTCGTTGGGGATGAATGTCTTGTTGTTGTTTGTGGCTCGATATCCTTCGAGGCAAATGCAATAAAAGCCTCCGAGCGTGTTGTGGCAAGATGTGTGGTTCCCGCAGACCACCGCGGCCCCCAGCTGGCACTCGTTTTTATCTGCGGACACACGGAGACAGCGCCAGGACGGGTCAGCCCACGCAGGGTCGACCCCGCCGTTCTCCCGTGCTGCGCAGTCAACATTCTGTGACCGATTTCCCCAGCCCCTTTTCCCGTCAGCGTGCTTCTCGGACGGCAGGAGCCAGGCCCCTCGGAGTTACGGGCTTGGTGGGTGTGACGCCACGACAGAAACCCGGCCTCTCTGTCTGGAAAGCCATCTTATTTGAAGACTGGGAGCAGGTGATTCTTCTTGAACTTTCCCACATTTGGAAAGAGCTTATCACAGGCCTGGGGGAACATATCCAGCAGAAATCCCACTATTCCGGCTCAGCCATCGCTCTTGGGGTTTTCTGTTTGTTTGTTTGTTTGTTTGTTTTTCATGAAAGCCAGAGGAGGATGGTTTTACTTGTTGGGATTTACTGGAAAAATTGCTACTTCTGGGTTACCGGGAAACACAATGGCATTAGCGCTTAAGCCTCATGCGGGAGCGGGGCTGATACAGTGGCAGGAACAGCTCCTCGATGGCCCACGTGAATAATATTGTCACCCAGAGCAACAAGTATAAAGGTCACATGGACAAAACTAGCGGGGGTAGAAATGGGAGGGGGGTGGGGAGGGCTGGGACGGTGGGCTGGAATGGGAGCAAAAGACAGAAAACTGTACAAGAACAACAATTAAAATAAAATTTAAAAAAATAAATAAAATTTTTAAAAAATAAATAAATAAATAAATAATATTGTCACCCAGCGAGGCGGAACTGGAATATGGGCTGCTTGAGGAGTCCGCAGAAGCCTGCCCTGAGTGTTTTTAATTCAATAATTGGATATAGATGCAGAATGAAAGTAAACCTCCCTCCCCTCTCTGTCCTCTGGCCCAGGAGTCAGCAAACTGTTGCTGTAAATGGCCAGCCATAGGCCTCTGATTATCACAGCTCGAACAGGCTTTGGCATCCCAAAACAGCCACGGACAATAGTTTTAAAAAAGAGAAATGCTGCCCTGGCTGATGTGGCTCAGTGGATTGAGTGACGACTCACAAACCAAAGGGTGGCTGGTTTGATTCCCAGTCAGGGCACATGCCTGGGTTGTGGGCCAGATCCCCAGTAGGGGGCGCTTGAGAGGCAACCACACATTGACATTTCCCTCTCTCCCTTCCTTCCCCTCTCTCTAAAAGTAAATAAATAAAATCTTTTTTCTTTTTAAAGAGCAATGCTCTGTTCTAATAAAACTCTATCTACAAAAAAACAGGCAGTGGCCAAATTCTTCCCTAGCCTCTACCATCAGAGGAAATTCCTATGATCAATTTCTTATGCATGTTTTTAGAGCTGATCCATCCAGGTAGTGGTTTGAAGTTTTTGGTTTTTTGGGGTGGGGGTGGAACCATTAACTTATGAACCACGGTTTTTCTGTTTGTTTGTTTGTTATTTGGTGATTTATGACAGCATTGGTTCTTTGAAGCAGTTCTGTCACCTCTCACAATAGCACTCAATTCCTGCGAACTGGAAAGTACTCCCCCAAGCCCTGGCCGGTAGCTCAGGTGGTTGCATAATCATCCTGTACACCAAAAGGCTGCGGGTTCGATCCCTGGTCGGGGTGTGTATGGGAGACAACCAGTCCATGTACACTGATGTTTCTCTCCTCTCCTTTCTTCTCTCTTTAAAAAAAAAATAAACATATCCTCTAAAAAGTACTCCCTCCCAAAAATCTGATGTCGGTTTTTTCTTTCATTTTCCTTATATTACCTTTGTTAAAATTTAATGGAACCTGGACTGTGATTCGTCATTAAAACTGCCTGTGGTGAGACCCGCCTGAGCACTTAAAGAGACAGAGGAGCCAGAGCCAGGCCAAGCGTCGGGCCCAGCTGACCAAGCACTGCATGGGGGTTTCAGACACAAGTCCAGCTGCCCCCAAAATGGGTCATTCCTGTCCTGTGCCATTTCTGCCATTGTCTCTGAGGCATGTCTCTCTCTCTCCCCCCATTGCAGACTTCACCAGAAGGGCTTGTAGCAGATTCTCCAATTGTTAGGTCCCTTGGCATAATACCATGTCATAGGACCTCTGGCACAGGTATAACCTCACCTGTGTCTGTGGCGTGGTGTCAGCAGGCCACATACTGGAAACTGCAGTGTCTAGTGTTTGGAAGCAAGCAGCACACAAACTCATAAAGCCCCCTCCTTGCATTGGGAGAAGTCTGTATTGTTCAGAAGTCAAAAAGCAGTCAAGGGGAAAGGGAGTTTTCCTGGGAGGAGGACCTCATTTGGGGAGAGAGGAGGAAAGAATGGATTATCCATGGTCCTCACTTCCAACGGCATTGCCAAGCCCCTGCTAGCCATCGGTGGGGGAGGGGGACAAAAGAAGTTCCCCCAGGAAGCTTCGACTACTGGGCAGCCACACCTGTCATGCGCAGAGTCCTAGAGAGAGAGTCAAAGAAGGCACAAGTCCAGCCTGCAGGAACTGGCAACGGTGTGTGACTGTGAAAGTGTGTATCTGTGCCATAGAATATGGCTTTTTGAACTCAAAACTGAGCTCTTGTTGTCGTTGTTGTTGTTTAAGGAAGACAAAAAACACAAAGATATCACAAGAGCCCTGGCCAGGAGGCTCAATTGGTTAGAGCATCTCTGGTACACCAAAAGGAGTGTACAAGAGGCAACCAATGGATGCTTCTCTTTCACATCAATGTTTCTCACTGTTCCTCTCTCTCTTTTTCAAATCAATAAACATATCCTTGGGTGAGGATTGGAAAAAAAAAAAAAGATATCACAACAAAGTTATGTACACTGTCAGTCCTCAAGACAAAGCTATCAATGTTTTTACTGCACATAGCAAGGTTGCTGGGAGGAACCGGTTATTACAGTAACATTCATCATTACCAAGTTGCTGTCAAACTCTCCCTCTCTCTCAATTGGGCTTGAACCTGGATATTGTCTGACTGTCATGGCATGGTAGATACCAGGAGGCAAAAAATGATATCATATGCTTCTGGCCTAAAGGTCTTTATATTTTTTAAGTCACCCAAGACTCCAAAAGGTCACAACCACAAAAAAAATTTGGAGGATGGATTCTGGTTGCCATAAGACTCAAAGCAACAATGTTTCATCAATTAGCCAAAAAGTCTGACAATTGTGTCTCATTTTTACTCACAATATTTTATCTTTAAAGATTTTTACTTATTTATTTTTAGAGAGAAGGGAAGGGAGGGAGAATGAAGAGGGAGAAAAAAAATCAATGTGTGGTTGCCTCTCTAGCGCCCCCTGCTGGGGACCTGGCCTGCAACCCAGGCATGTACACTGCTTGGGAATTGAACGGTACTCATGATACTTTAATATAAGTAGCTTTATATGCAAACAACCAGAGAAATTAAGAAACTCAATATTGACTTGAGTCACTTGGTTCAGCTCAAGACTTGAATTCGATTTCAAATCTGTGTTAGACCAGAGAATCTTCAGAGATTCAAGTTCAATGACCTCTAACAGGAGGAATACTTCCTTGGAAACACCAGAGATAGGATAAGTCCAAACACTAAAACAAAGTCTTATTATAAATTGATAAAATTTCTTGTAATAAAAACAGGGGGGACAAACAATGTTTTCTCCTCAAGGACATCAAATCTTAAACACTACAGAATCTTGTTTCTCGGTTCGTTCAACTTGATCACGCGAGGCAGGATTCGGAACTCACCAATACACTGAGTCCTCCCGTTGCCCACAAATCCATACTTGCAAATGCACATCTTCTTCCCTTCCCGTTGCTTGCAGGTGGCATGTTCATGGCAAGTGGCACAGATGTCTAGACCTGAATCACAAATTGTACATGCCAGGAAAAGAGAATGTCAATCACCCCCTCCAGATGAATCACATTTTGGGTAGTAAACATGTATAATGGAGAACCAAAATTTAAATACCAACATTAAATAGGATCTGATCCCACCCTTAAAACCCTACAATGACTGCTCATTGCGAACAGAGTCAAGTGCAGATTCCTCTACCTGGCAATCGAGGCCCTTAGCAGTGTGACTCTAGGCTAACTCCTCCAGCTTCATTGTTGCCAAGTCCGAACCACACACGGTGTTCGCTGGTCAGGAGGCTGCCTAGTCTTCCCCATATGTGCTGTCCGCTCATACTCCATGCCATCGTCACAATGTTCCCGTCAATCAGAATGCCTCTCCCTCCACCTCTGACCAGCTAGCATCTATTCTGATTTCAAGACCCAATTTACACATCATCTTCTCCCTGACGCCTTCCCCATTTGTCCACTCGTGGAGAAAATTAAATGTGCCTTCCTCTGTGCTCCCCTAACACCTGTATATCCCCCTATCCACCATGCCAATGTGTCATTCTATTCTATTCTATTCTATTCCAGCTGTGTCTTCCCAGCTTGGGATTATGAATAAGCTTCTCAAGGACAGGGACTATGTCACTTGCCCATATGTCATTCATTATGCATACAGTGTAAACATTCCATCTATTTTTATTAACCAGCTGGGTAAAGCAACCTGTGGTCCTACTTGCTACAACTCAAAAAAGCAAATGGAGGGGAGAAAAACTTCTCTCTTACCCTATCCATTTTCCTTTCAGGGAAAAAGTGACTGTGTTCACAATGTCAATGAGAAGACAGCTGGGTCCCGGCAGGAGGACCAGATCCCAGTTACCTAGATAAGCAGCAAAAATGTTTGGAGCTAAAACTCCTGAAAGACCCAAATGACCATATGGTGCTATATAGCCCGAGATCAAACAAGAATTTCTAGCAGAAGCTAGAGAGGATCGTGTTGCACTCTCGGCCTCTGTAATTTCAGGAGTGGCCGGCAAGGAGAACCTTTCGGCATGGAATTTCATCTCCGTCCCGGCCCTGTGGCTGCCCTGGCAACACAGACGCAGTCCTCGGGCTGCTGCGGGCATGGGCCCAGCTAAGACTGGGGGACTTCTAAAGTGCTCTTGACCAGGCTTGCTTTATTTTTTTTAAAAGAAAAGATAACATAGAAATGAGACAAACCACTACTTATTCCTAATACCAAATAAATGATGGAATATTTTTAAAATTTATTATACCTAGACCATAAAGTAAAAGTAGAAATTGTCTAAGTCACACTCTCTGATATCTGGCTACCACTATTAATGTGATAAAACTATAAAATAAAACATAAGACTAGTACTCCCAAAAGAAAACCAACTCAAAACTACAGAACACTTTCCTAAATAAGTCGTGGGACAAAGGGAATATCAAAATTGAAATGCTTAATAACAAATATAAGAACTTACCTACTCCAAATAATTTGAGTTTTACATGTCTTTATGCTTTAAAAGAAAGAAAGAAAAGCAGGCAGCCACGGGGGAAAAAACTAGAATTTTAATGCAGAAAGCTTAAAAAAAAATGAAGAAATAAAATAGAGTTTTATGGGGGGTTAGGAATTAGTAAAAATTTTTAAAATGTTAAAAGTTAGAAAATATATTCAAATTCATTAAAAAAAAAAAAAAAAAAACTGTCCCCAAAGTCAGTACATCATAAAGACCAGTAAAGTAGTCAAAACTCAAGAAAGGGGTTTTCAAAGAAAAAAGAGCATGTAGAAACGTAGGCATAAGAAGGGCTTTATAATAAAAAATACATAAAACCTTTTAAAAATTACAAATGAAAGACTTCCAGTTACATACCACATAATTAATATACTCTCAACTGCACCTCATCCCCCCAAATGATATCGAGGATGAGGGAAGTACCACTCCCAGGAGGGAAGATGATAGCAGACCGAGGACGTCAACAATATTTCTGGAGACGGGACAAGTGGACACCTGCAAATTGCCTGGGAAGGAGGAAGAACTAAAAACCAACCCCGAAAGGCTTGGGAACGGTGGTCACTGAATAACTCGGAAGGCAAGCATAGCGGATAGGCCTCAAAGTTCAAGGCACTGTTTGAAAATATGTCTAAGGAGTAGCTAGATGCCCAGATCCCTCACTAACCCCAGCGTCCAACAGACTTTTACCACGTGGGAGAATGGACCAGAAATGCTCCTGATAACAGGAGCAACAGACAAATTTGAAGTGAGAGTGAGGCCCTTACCTAAATGTTTGACAATATGGGTCAAACCTATGTAAGCATTTGACATTTTAACACATAATATTTTTTAAAGATTTTATTTATTTTTAGAGAGGGGAAGGGAAGGAGAAAGATAGGGAGAGAAACATCAATGTGTGGTTGCCTCTTACATGCCCCCTACTGCAGATCTGGCCCACAACCCAGGCATGTGCCCTGACTGGGAATCGAACCAGCAACCCTCTGTTCACAGGCCCACATTCAATCCACTGAGCCACACCAGCCAGGGCTACACATAATATTTACAGTTCCCCAGGGACACTGTCAATTCACCATTAAACACAACCAAAATTTTGGAAGTAATTTTAAAATAATGGATCCTGGGTCAAGTCCACAAACCCAGCTGTGATTAACCACAAAATGATGAACATTTTCCCTAATGCATGTGCACAGCGCAACAATAGGTAGAAACACCATCTAATAAAATCAACAAAAAATGCTAAAATGTTTGATTTTTTCCTTGAATAGAATGCTTGCTTTTATAAAGATGGCAGCATTTATATACCTCCAGATCCAGAAACTTATATCGTATGGAAATGATTGCTTCATATAATTGCTAAGTGAATCTAATAAACACAAAAGAAATTAAGAAGCAAAGTAGTACCGCCCACTACTTTGATAAATTAAAGGAAGCCCCATCTGCATTAGCAAAGGACAGAATCTAAAGCATTTTTAAATAAATTTAGTTAAGTTCAAGTTCATTCAATAGATAGAACCAGACAGACAAAATACGGCCCTGTAGGAAGGCAGCCAGGTATAGAGGCAAGCTCTGGACTTGAGGGCGGGAACTGGCTCCTGAATCTAGCTGAGTCCCGTTCATGTGTGACCTTTAGCAAATCACTTAATCTCACTGGGCCTCAGTATTTTTTTCTTCTGTAGAACAAGGGCTTTGGGCTTCTCAGATTTTTTAAATGCATTCAGACTACCTGAGGATTTTGCTAAACTGCAGGCTCTGATTCAGTGGGTCCGGGATGGGGCCCTATAAACTCACATTACATTTCTCCCAAGCTCCCAGGTGGGACACATTTGAGTAGTAGGGCTCAATGCCCCCGGAAGTCCTTTCCCTCCACTGTTCTGACACTTCATCCTTAGGATACCTGTCTTAACAACCCATTAAGAATAATTTAGCATAGGTGTAACCCCAAGGGCAGTGCATGGTATGTCTGGCTCAGTAAATGTCTGCTCCTCGTGCTGGCAATGGAGATGTGCGCCAGGCTGCAGAAGACGTCTCAGACTGCCTGCAGAAGAGAAAGAGATTTCCAAAGAAAGGCCTTGGCTGAAGCTCCTCATTCAGCCATAATGAGTGTAGTCTACAGGGCCCTGTTGGGAGGCCCTCTGAGTACTAAA